>JANPWX010000377.1:2523853-2558328 GCA_024734555.1 Trochalopteron elliotii
AATAATAATAATAATAATAATAATAATAATAATAATAATAATAATAATAATATCATCAACAACAACAACAATATAAATTTCAGGAGTGGTATTCTTGCTTCTTGGGTAAAAGACTTGAGTTCTTGCCATGCTTACAGTTAATAATATAGGGATACAAGGATGAAGCTCAAGGCTGAACACATCAGCATGTGGAGTATAATCCTTGTCCCTCTAAGATCTCTGGCCCAACTTCCACTCTCTAGGCAGGGTAGGACAACACTGCAGATATCACTGGCCATTCATTTTCATGGATGTTGAACTTCTCTTTTTTTAATTAAAAAGAATGATTTTTTTTCCCTCCTCCTGCCATTTCCAGCTGCCTGAACAGCTATGATGACACCTTACAAAGTTGCCATTACATTAGTGATATTAGTATTAATCACACGTTGCTTGATACTGTAATTGAATAGTTTTTACGCAGATGATATTAACTGATAAAATATGGCATCCTCATGAGAAAACATTACCTTGAAATATTAGTGTTATAATATGTTAATTTCTGTGGAGGATACGAGCACAGATATATGAGGAGATGTAAATTTCCAGCACTTCTGCTGACAATTTCCATGTCAACATAATTCTTAGGAATTCATACTCACTAGTTTGTGATGACTTATATGATGATGTATAACAACTTAAGGGGCTTTAAAATGCAGTATTTTGACTAATGCAGGTTGGTAAATAGCAAGTAGGACTGTTTCTTCCTCTCAATTCTGGGAAGGCTGACGCAAGCCCTTGGTATCGCCAGGAAGTCACCAAACCTGAATGTTGAATCCCAAAGTGGGGGCTCACATGGCTCTGGGCACTTTGCAGCTGTGTTTAGAAGTGAGAGTAAAGGTTTTATATCACAAATTGAGGGTGATATAGAATAATAATAAAGAAAAAATAAAAAATGAGAAAACAATAGATGGTTAGTCCAGCATGTCTGGCAAAGCTGGACTTGAAATTTTGGCTTGAAATCTGACTGGTAAAACATATTCCAGACAGTTTATCCCAGCTATAGACTCCTTATTCTGATCTATCTTATGTTTTCTGCATCCTTACCCCCGAGAAAAGTTGAACCTGACTGTGCAATTATTAGGATAAACTGGAGTGAGTTGTGCCAGGGCCCTGAACTCCTGGACAGAAAACACAAGGCCCCCATCACACTGCCTCGTTAGTAGCTCTTATTGCTAGGGCATAGTTTACACCAAGACAACTCCTCTTGCCTTGCTGGCTTCTTATTTAACATCACTGCTCCCCATGAGCTCCTCAAGAAACAATCTGGAATAACCAGACAAGAACCTGAGAGCGGAGAGGGGCACCCTGAAGATGGGAGAGATGACAGCAACAGGGGTTCTTGCATCCATAAAGAGGCAGCTAACCTGGCTGCTTGCTCTCTCTTGGGCTAATCTGAATTAATTGGTTCTATTTGTGCCTTTGATACTCAAATGCAGAGCCTGGGGGTGGGTGTTCTCATGAAACAAGTGGCCACTTGGGAGAGCTGTCCCAGGTCCAATCATGTCATGGGCTCATTTGTCTCCCACAGTAATTCACTACTCACTTCAGTCACTATAAATGTAAAACAGCTGCTGCTGCTTAGCCCTCTTTTAAGGTACCTAACCAGCAGCTTCAAACCAATCCTGAATGGGTCCCATCCCATAATAGTCTCTCTCACAGTGGTCATTTGGAAACAATTAACCCTTGATTCAAGATCCTCTTAAAGAATCCTTTTCCAGGCTCTTCTCCGCTGCCGCCCATTGCATCCTTGCCTTGCCCCTTGCATGGGAACGGCTTTATCCTCTGGGATTGCTGTGGTTTGTGCAGCAGTAACCACCTCTGTGTACCTGTGAGAGCTGCTGTATGGATTTTGGGCCAACTCCACCTGCACCGAAGAAAATTGAAGGTGTCACAAAAAAAAGACTAGCCCTTTATTAAAAAAAAAAAAAAAAAAAAAGAAGAAAATAAAAGAAAAATACTTGTTTCCTCTCTTTGTTTCTCCTCCCGCCGTACCTGGGGGTCTTGTTCACTTCACATGTGTTTGGCACGGCTGCTCCCCTTTGCCTTGCTCAGTCTCTGCTGATATGATGAACTGGAGATTAATCTGTTTCAAGGGGAAGCATCTGGCTTTGAGCTAATAAAATATCAATTTGTAACAGGGAGGAAAAGGCTCAGCGAGAGGTCTGCATGCTTAGGGCTTTGAGACCCAATTTGATCCGGGAGTTTAATGCCACTTGTGAATTTTAGGCTGTGCTCCGAGCACTTCAAAACCTTTCTCCATGCAGCGGTCTCAACTTTCCCCAGAAGTCCCGTGTTTTCAGTGGCCTTTCTTGTTGTTGGGGGTGTCTCCCAGCCCTGAACCCTGCAGGGCTGCCCCCTCCCAGGCTCCCCCCTACCTTTCCCTTTTCCTAATGGCTCCGCGGCCAGATGTGGCGGCCCCTGGCTGGGATGTCAAACTGGCAACACCCTTGATCCAGGCAGACAGACACTCCATAGCCAGCTTCTGGAAAACCTCCCCCCGCACTGGCCGGCTCTGACACAAACCAGCTGAAGACATTGCAATGCCAGAACGTGTTACAGCTGGGCTGCCTGACAGATTGGCAGCACACACGCTGATTTGGGGACTGTATTTGGGGGCCCGCGAAGTACTCACTGTCCAGGCACCGAGCCACTAATCACAGTTTACATTAGGCAATCAGATACTTTTCAACTACTGAATGATCCGCTCTTTCCCCCGCTTTTTTTTTTTTTTCACCTTACAGGACCCTGTGTGTGTATACAGTACCTCGGTGCTCCACATCTGCATCATGTTTTGAGCCGTGTCTAATGCACAGCTACCAACCTCAGCTCAGGCAGCCACAAGGAGCCCAAATCACTGCTGCTCTCGTTCTTCTTCCCACTCCCCCAGCCCGACTTTTGCCTGGTCCTGTGCTGAATCACTTGATTAATTTAACCTGGGGGTTACCTAGTTAAGGAAAAATCCTACAGGACTTCATATAGAGAGAAAGGCTTTGTGCCACTCTGTAGGATTCTGAGAGCATATAAAATCCTACGAATGGCTTTAGATACAACTCCAGAGATAAGATCTTCCCCGAAAACAATAGATTTTAGAGTCATTTTTCTGACACACTGCTGGCTTAATCACTTTTACGTTAGAAGGCTTTCATTAGGAATGAATCTATGTCAGCCCCGTGTGCCAGTTCTGATCCCTGCCTTGGCCCAGCCACGATGCTGGAGATATATGTTCCTGTAAGATAAGTGTGCCATGGCTGGATGTCTAATGAATATGGCCTCATTTACAATAAGAAGGACTTAGACCTGGCTACGACCCAGAGGTTCTATTCCAAAGAAATGCTGACATTTCGGAAAACCTGGGTCCCTGTCAGAATGAATAGCTGAAAATTTTATCTTTTCCAAGCCAAAAAAAAAAAAAAAAAAGGTGCTCTGAAAAATCTGCACGGTATTAAAACATTAAAAACCAGTTAGGTGCCAATTTAAGGAAAATATGTAAACACAGAACATGAAAATTCATATTTTAATATAAACCTTTAAGTGAAATTAACAGAAATGTTTTGATGCTTGTGAAATGAGATATCATAACTTCTCACCGAGTTTTTTTGCCACAGCTGATCTATTCCTATGGAAATGCTTTGATTTTGATGAAAGTGTATGGTTCCCACTGATAATTATTTTCTAAAAAGAAAGAAAACAAATTGCACCGTGTGAGAAAGCCCCAGACTTTTCCTAGTGAAGAGGGATTTATCCCCAATATCTAAATAAGCTCCCAACCCTCTCAAGTTTGCTTGTGGCGAGTTCAGCTCTTGGGGCTCAAGCAGAGCAAAAAGGTGCTTTAATGGTTTAACAAATGCTAAACTGCTTTGTTGGGTTAATATTGCCCTCTTCCCTCTTCCTTCACAGACATTACTATCAATCCTTGCCAATTACAGCTCAATTTCCCTATGTAAAAGGTGCAAATACTGCTGCTTACTCACCTTTCTGAAGATCTCCTCTTACACAAAGTACTGGTAAGCACCAATTAACCTTATTGCCCAATTCCTGTGTGCAAACACACCGCTGATGTGAAGTGGACACCCACACTGTAGTGCAGATATTAAAAAAAAAAAAAAAAAGAAAAAAAAAAAAAGAGAGAACAGGGTTGATTTGGGGCCCAGATTGTAGTTTTATGGTTTCAGGGTAGAGCTGAAGTCTGTTTATTTCCTTCCCTGGTGAATTTGGGATACGACAACCAACAAACATCCCTGGTGACAAAATGGGAGAGGAAAAGGCTGTGGATGAGGTAAATACAGTGTATAACTGGGGACTCACCGTGTGCAAGCACACTTCGAGTCTGAACTAGAGCAGAGTGGACTTGAGAGATGTTATTACGCATTCAGGCAACTTCGATGTGCCACTAATAAAATTAAGTGTTGAAACATAAATGTTTTAATTTTAGTGCGAATGCTCCAAGCAATACCCCCTCCTGCACCCTTTTTTCCCACCCCCAGCCTAGACTAATCCATTTAGAGACAAATTTACATTTTATTTCTCCAAACCCTATTAGCATTAATATAAAGGTCAGCACTGAAAAGGCAGCTTCAGAAGCTAATGTGCCAGTGTGCTGTGCTCTGTGACCAGATGAGGGCACGTGGGTCTCTCACCCACTGAGTCTGACAAGAATTTGTAATTTAAGAGGGCGGTCCTCCTATCCCAACATCCCCATAGCTCATGGAGATGATCAGGTCACCCTCTGGAAACCAAATGGGACTGCTTTTCCTGATATCAGAAGGGGCAAAGGGGAAGAAATCACTCTGTGAAAAGCTTTCGAAGCCATGGAAAAAGCTATATATTACATATGTTGACAATATTTAAAGGCTTTTGAGGAAAACAACATTAATTTTGGAAATAATTCAGCTTCAACAGCGACGTGCTTTGGGTGTCCCTTATTGGGGATTTTATTAATGGATTATGTGGGGTGCAAACAGAGTAGTGCTGGTTGGGATATATGGCCTCTCAGCCCACCTTTGCTCCTGAAGTAGTCCAAAATGTCCATCAGGAGCATCCCTGCAGCTGAGTGGTGACATCAGAGCCTTGAGGAGAAAATTACTCGGTTTCAGAAGTGCAAAATATCTGTGCAAGAACTCTATGAGCTTGATGTGGTTTGAGGTTTGGTTCCAACTGAGAACCCCGCCCTGGGAAAAAGCTGAATAACACAGACTAATCCCATTGAATGTACTGGGCCTTCTTCTGTGTATAAAATTACTTATGTGCTAATTTTTCAGAGGACCCGAGCCAAGGATATTGACCACGCATGCTGGACATCTAATTGACTCATGGCTTTGTGTCTAAATCATGTGAATTTCATCTCAAGTTTCAAACAGATGTTTGGTCTGAAATCCTCAGACTTAAACAGGAATGAAGTCAGCTTCATGTCCTGGATCAAGATCCTGTGAAATTCCTGTTTTTGTATAATCACAAAGCAGATGCCAAGGTAAAGCCCAGTGGTCCAAATTAACGTCATTCCTCCAGGCAAACTACATCACCCATTACATTTGTTTTTCCCCCCTTATACTTGTGGGGTCTTCTTCCTCCTACTGCTACTACTATTACTACTAATCCAACATTAAAAGCTAAAGATTTCTTTTCAAAAAAACCTTAAAAATAATAAATCTCAAACCCCAAATAAACTCTCAAGCCACTCTAGGCCGAGCTGTCTAATTCAAGGATAAACTGATAGAGCAGGTGGAGATGCCAAATGTCATTAAGTTTGCCAGAGCCCAGCTCTGAGAAACACAAAGGTGAGAAGTATATTCCACAACAAATGACCCCTGACCGGGAGCTCCCTGCTACCAGTCCCCCTCGCTTTTAAATTAAACCAGTAAGCCTACTTGAGTGTCTAGCTTGTTTCATTCGGTTCCACTCCAGGGGAAATGCAGCCTCTCAATTAAAGCTTTTAGAGTTTCACATGTGAAATCAAGGCATGGAGGCTCCTGGAGCTTGTGTGGAGGGCTGAGGAAAAAGATTTGAATTCAATTTCTGCTCCTGCTACAAGGAGTGGTCATATTGTTTCGCCTCAGGCCTCAGTTTCCTTTTTTTATAAATGTGCACACCCAAAAGGAACTTTTAAAAAATCCATGTGGAAATATCTGTAGTGTGTCTTCTGCTTGTACTTTCTGTGACAGTGTTTCAGCATCTTCTTGAATTCTCAGGGTTGCATTAGTGATCTTCATTTAACTTGCTTTTCAAACAGAAAGCCATAAATAAAGAATCAATAGAAAAGCCCAGATGTGTCTCCATAGGTGAGGGCTGCAGGAATGCCATAGTTTTCATACCATCACACAGGCAGACATTTGGAAGATTAGGGACTGCTGAATGCATTGCTGGGGATCAGCACAAAGTTATTTGCAGTTGTTTCTGTAATCGTGTTGCTGGGGGAGAAAATTCACAGTATGTCTTGCTGCCTGCCCAACTCCCAGCCACGCACCCTGGCACCCTGCTGAGGGGTGCTAATGCCCTGTGCCATGCTAGAGGACATGTAGATTAATTAAGTGGCTAAACACTTGCTCTGTCCTTGTTCCTTTCCAGTTATAGTTTGGATTTTTTGATATGTATTTTTTAAAAAATTCAATATATTAATGACTTTTTTGATAGGGCCCTAAATAGTTTTCATGCATAGCAAATATAAAGCTGGGCATTTGTGGGCTCACCTTACATGAGTTGGAATGGAAAGATAAGATAGAGTTTAGGGTCTCTAATTGGTATATTCATATTAATTAACACAAAGATCCTGTTTTCAGGGGACAGAAGTAAACCTTTAGTTTACTAATGAAATAAACTTTAGTTTACAGAAGTAGTATGCATTTCATCCCATAGTCTCCAGGAAGGAATGGTTCCACCTTTCCTTATCTAACTTCCAGGTTCAGGTGTATGATTTCTTCTCTTCTAATTTTTGGAGGGAAAAAAAAGGGACAACACAACTTTCATTCTTAGCCTGGTTTCCTACAGGAGCGACTTTTACCTGACCTCCCATTGCCTACATGGTTGGATGGACATTTCTGTTCATCTGCCTGTCCATTCTTGGTAATTCTGAATCTGTCAGGAAATTTCAGACAGGTTTAAAAGAGAAAACTTTTTAAATCCTTCAAATTTGATAAAAACAGATAGACAGAGATGTGAGGCTCTGATACTGCACCCATTGAGGGAAAGACCCCAACTTGTGATCAGTACTGATGTACCAGAGAATTCACATGAGAGAACCACTGCCAATGCTCTACTAACACGCAAAAAGCTTCAGCTGGTATTTGCAGCTTCATGGATGTCAGAGTCTCCAAGGACAGCCTTTGATGCCACAGGAAACCAAGTGGTTCTACTTCTGTTACCTACTGACCTATTTCTTGCTTGGATGGAGAGTTTCAACCAGCAAAAAAAAATTCTGAGGAAGCTGACTCCAACTAAAAAGTTGTATTTTGTCAACAGATCATGGGAAAACAACTACATGAACTTCAGTGGTTACTGATTCACCTTGTCATTAACAACACAATCAGATCTCCCCATACATTATCGTGTAGTGAAGATTGGAGGATTTTACTACTTTAAGCCTTGCGTTTTAAATCTTTGCTGATGTTCCTGTCTGAGCTGAAAGCTAAGTTTGCATTACTGATGGGTAAATCTCATAGAGCACCAGGTTGGAGTTCTTGGTTTGATTAGATTTGATTGGAGTTCTTGGTTAGACTGCTGGGCCAACATGATCAGGACTTCCTTGATTTTTAAAATGTTTGAAATTTTGGATGGCAAGCTCAGGAAATATGGATCTGCCTTGGAGATGCCATTTAGTTGTTGTTTTCTTTTCGGCAGGCCATGGGAAAGTACTTATCTTATGGGTGTTTTTGTTTCTTTGTTTTTTCTAAAGTTAATTGAGCCCAAGCCCCCAGTAGTGAGGTACCTGACTGTTGGTTTTATGGACCACATCTGCACAGTATGGGCAGAGCCCTCCAATCCTCTAGACCTGTTCAGCTGTACAGAAGTCAACGGAGCCACAATAAATGTGGAAACTCTGCTGTGAATGTGTCCCCTAACGCCCACTGCAGCTCTCAAAGCCTGGCCCAGCTTTACTGAGTGCAAAACTAGGAATGAGCACATTTTTAGGCAGCAGTTTATTAGCTGGCTGTTAAAAACCTGGTTGGGAATTTGGAGAGAGGAATCCATGGGTTCTTAGAATGAGAATGTTCAGAGATGTCCTGAGGATTTCTTTTGACCGTGGTTTGAATTGCTCTTCACTGTAATTGAAACACCTAGAAGTGACTTTACATCTAATTTAGATCAGATGGGGAGGGTGCAAGGAGTAGGCCTCAGCAGTTCCAGACAAGGTGATTTTTGATTCAGTAAACCCAAACATGTACCTTTTAGTTTCGTAGTGACCTACACTTTGCAAACATGTGGGTCCCCACGATGACATCTGAACAGGGATAATGCGGCACTGGAGAAATAAAGAAAACCAGACACCCTGCAGTGAGGAAGCCATCAAATTAAAACTCTTTAAAGAAATCTCTCACTTCCTATTTGCTAAATCACTCATTTTGTAAATGTCTTTGCTGTTGGTGCTACCACATTTAATATGATCAATGGTCTTATTCTCTAGTGTTCCCCCAATTGACTGGTTGAAGATGCCAGGCAGGAGAAAAAGGGGGGTGGGATGTGGAGTGAGGGGGCTGGGAGGAGGAAACTGTACTTGATCCTTATGGAAGTCAGTTAAAATTAATTGGAAAAAGCTTTTAAAGACCTAAGATGAAGACCAAATGTATCTCAGACCTGCGGCCTCATCCCCGACACTGAATGCGAAGGTCATTGCAAAGCTGTAGATTTATGCGGAAGGCTTGGGTGATGGAAAATGAGACAAAAGCATTTGGATTTTATTATTCCATTTACTCTGACCCTGGGCCATAAAGGGTTTGGAGAGCCTGTTTTATGTATTCAGCTGGTTGCCACACTGACAAGCATTTGGAGCCACTTAAATAAACCACCCCAACCCACAGCTGCAACAACACCATATCAAATACAGGTTAGAGTTGAAATGTAGAGCCAGCAGCACAGCGTCTCCAGCAGGTGCATGTGGAGTGTTTTTTAACCCCCTTGGTTTTGGAATAGTTCCCTTATTTATCTATCAGCTTTGATTTAAAGACCATTTAATCACCAGTATAACTCCAGGTTAGAGTGTACACACACACACACACAGACACTGACACCTGCAAGATGCTTTCTGCTGCTCCTCCTAATTCCTGGTTTTTCATGGGACTAACAGAGTCTGAAAACCTCATGTTTTGGGACCAAAACAGGCAATTCTGTCCTAAGTGCCCCTTTCCTAGGTCGTTCTATACTCACACTGAATCTCTCTGATTCCTGGCAGGCAGCACCGCTTTGGAGAAACAAGAGACAGGAAAGAGTAATGCATGGAGAGGGGGAGAGGGAAAGAGGATTTTTGCTTAGAAAGAGGGGAAAATAGAGCATGTGTTTGGACTGATGACAGCAAAACTAGGTATCCAGGCATGCTGGGAAAAGGGAAAAGGCAGACAGTCCACTGCACATCCAGTCACTCAGAAATCAGTGGGAAACCTAATATCGAGTTTCTTAATGTGTCTTGCGTGCTGAATGTGTAAGGTGTTGAAACTCTCCTGTGGGCTACAGGATGTCTTGTGCCTATCTGAAGGTGTAGAGTTAAGTTTAAGTAATCCACAGACATTCAGATTTTCTAAAGAATTCGTTTTCACCCTGCCTGCCCCTCTTTTGTTCCAATTTTCCATTAATTTTGTGTGATTGTTCATGCTCTGGCTCTCAAATGGTAATATCACCAGTGTGGATGCAAGTTCTTCTGAAAACTGCTACATTTGCTCACACAAACCAAGTTGCTCATTTATTAGATTTAAGGAAAGCAATTCACCTTTAAATAGGGATCACAACTACTCAGGGCAAAACACTGAGTAGCCAAGAGAGTTTAAAAAAATGGCAAAAGAGTATGTCAAATACATTTGAGTAACAAAGCAATTCCAATCTCCTCTCAATAACCCACTAGCTGGAGAAAGAGGCTAATTTATGTGCTGTGAATTTTGCACTCAGCCTCTTCCTAGAGGCTATTCTTTCAGGAGAGAGTTGAAACACATGATGGCTGAGATGAAATGTTGGAAAAGACTGCACTGCTGTAGTGGGTGTTTTCTAATCTTGGCTAGATGAGCAGAAGACAATGGTTTGTAGGACTTTTAATTCCTAAATTCACCTTTTCTATAATTTATTTTCCTCTGTAGCATGTTTCCATAGGGATCAAACTGAATTCTCCTAACCAACACCTCTAGTCATGTATTACTAGGAACATTATGACAAAAGCTTGGGTAGCCAGGACATCTTGCAGTCTTTTAATTTATTCTTATTTTGTGTTATCCATATTTAATTTTGAGTGTCAGGCATTGCCTAATCTACATATCAATCTAGAATAAAATAGGAACTGATAATGTTTAACAAAATTCAAGGTCTCTTTTCAAATTAAGTGTCTCTCATGAGAGTGAAAGGACAATAATACCAATTCTCGCTTTCATAAAACAGGAGAATGCAGTCAGCCCCATCTTAACCTTGAAGATAATGTTGCATGACAGACAGCTCTCCTTTGTAGTAGATGCAAACCCAAACTAGAAATCCTAACCTTTATTGCTCTCCTGCATCAGGAGGGAACAATAATCTGAAACTTTGCTTGGTTAAACCAACATGGATCTTTGATGGCCTGAGAGCTGCTCTGTTTTTTAGGGTTTGTGGTGTGACCATGGAAGCTGAGGGTATCCTTGCATGGCTCTCAGACACCTGGACACACCTGAGGTGGTCACCCTTCAGTGGAAAGGGAACACAGAGTCTCACCCTGCCATAGGCAGTGCAGATGAACTGAGATGAAGTGCCCTTTTCTCTGACTGCAGTGGGGTGTGAGCATGATGAGATCAGATGTAGACATCTACCTTATAGACATGTAAAGCTCCAGGAGACAAATCCCAGGCGTGCTCACCTTTATCAGCTCTTTGCCACAGCAAGGGCTGGGTTTGCCTCTCCCTCCCACTCTCTGCCTAGAGCAGGCAACAGTTCTGTCTCTTGATTTCTGAAATGTTCCCATTTAATTAATGTCACCAGGCTCAGCGTGGAAATATGTGAGTGAAATACAATTGTGTGGGCTAGAAAGAGAGTTGAAGGAGATGAACTGAAGGTCTGTCCTGGCCTTCGACTCAGAGCAACTGAACCTGAGCCAAATGTTGTGCAGGGCTCTTATCTGTAACAGAGTGTGAGTGAACTCCTGATCCAAACTGTTCAGGGGAGCCCAAACCACGGGGCTCAGCTTTTTATTCAGTAATTATTGATGCAGTCTCAATATTCAGTATAGGAGCAAACTAATTTGCAGGCCTAATCACCCTGGATGGAAATGGGAAATGAATTAAAAACAATTCCTATTTACTTATATGTGATAATTAATCTTACTGGATTAGGAAGACCTGATACTTTAAGTGCTTCACTTAAAGGAAGAGATTCCTCTGCGTTTCATGGACATTTAATGTCAGAACTGAATGGAAACTAGAGGTTTTTTTCCATGTCAAAATTTTCCAAATGTAAGTTGCAAAATGATCTGACAAACAAAAATTTGTAATCTTGAGCAAAAGCCACTCCAAAAGGAGTCATTGTTGGATCTGAGGCTTTCTCACTGAAATACTGAAAAATTTCTATTTAAAGCTAATATCTGCAGCATAAAAAATGTGCAAATCCAGTCTTCAATCAGATAATATCTATGTTTCCATGATGCTAGCAGGAGTTGAGACAAGTTGCTGAGGCTGATAACCTGCAGTCAGACCTGTGAGAAAGAGAGCTGGAAATGTTTCCCTTTTTCTTTGGTTGCTAAAGCTTGAAATCTTCCATAAGACACTTACATGGACCAAAGTAAGGAATAAAATGATAACCAAATCTGGATGGTTTCCAGCATCCAGAATTGGTTCCTTTCTGTCTAGCCTAATCCCATTTAGGCTACACTGATAGGGAATGTGCTGGTATATAACAAAACTGGCAGCCCCAGCCATGTCCCTTCAGCTAAATATTGCAGAGTTTCACTGTGGTATCTCTAATGGTCACAGAAGCAGGTGAGAAAAATGGGAGGAATGAGCTGAGTCCAGCAATTCCCATATTGTTTGTGGAAAACTGGAGTCATTTGGCTCACAATCACTGCTGCTTGTCCAGGGTTACATGAGTCAGAAAGCAAGCCAGCATAAGAACATAATATCACAGAATATATTGGCCTGCTTAATTCAAAAGAAAAAAAAGTAATCACCACATGTGTAGAGATTCCTGCTGATCAGTAACTTTCACTGAAATTGGGACAGTTGCATTTTAATTGACTTTTTCCCTTACAGCATTGCATTGGGAAATCAGCTCTGATATACTTGTAACAAGGTGGAAAACAGTTGAACTCTTGTCAGATTTCTGTAGAGATCAGATGGTATTTATTTGCTGTGGTGCTCTCTTGGGCTAGATTCAAACTCAGTTTCTGCAGATTACAAGGAAAATCTTTGGAGCCTCAGATGGATTTTATGCTGACTAAATTTAGAAATATTAGCAATTAAACCTGAAGCTGGGTTCCTTTTTCTTGGCATTCCTATGAAATGCTACATTAAGGAGAGACCAGGGTGAAAATAAGAGCTGGTGGACTAAGGAGGAGGATAAAAGATTCATGAATATTTCTGCTAATAAAAAGTGCTGAGCTTGGCCTATTTGATTCATGGGGTCACATTATGCATTATTTTTGAGTATTCGGATGACCTCCAGGAATTTGTAAAGCTTTCATAAAAGTAGAGAATTTCTTGATATTTTAGCCCCAAGTATGCTTTTAAAGAGCACCAATCTCATACAGACACAACTTAATTCCAATTCTAGTGAAAATGTTGTTGCTTCCAGTATTAAAATCATAGGCTATATTAACTGAGCAGATACATTTTGTTTTCTTTTTTCTAGGAGAAAGTGAGAAAGTGGAAGCACTTACTTTGTTTTGAGGATGTTTACTGTTTATTATCACAATTAATTTAAAAGTTGGTTGTAGGCATGTAACAAGAAGGTGGAAGTGATCCATAGGAACTGGATAAGCAGTCACATCACTGACTTGATCAATAGCCACAGCCAAAATGGTTTGCAATTCCCCATCACCTGCATACCATTTCTGCCAAGCTTCCATGAATCTTTCAGAATAACAAAAACGTTTGTAGAAAATAAGAAGCTGTTTTTTCAAGCTGATTTTTGGTGAAAATAAAAAAGAAAAAAATAGTCACAAATACTACTGTGAAAAAGGAAGGCAAGGAGGAGGAAATCCCAGACTGGGTGCCTGTCATATAACTTTGTGAAATACTTTTGCTGTCTTTAGGTCCTCCAGCCAAATGTAGGCCCTGAACAAAACCCAGCCCTGTTGAGCAAACTGCTTCCTAGCTGCAAGCATGGCGACCATTCCTGCAAACAAAGAGAGGGGAAAATATGTAAATTTAAACAAATTCACAATTCTTTTTCCTCAGAAAAAAAAGCTTTCATGTTATTTGAAATAGCCAGACTGCTAGAGTAATGTTCTTACATATAAATGGAAATCCTTTTTGATATTTACACTACTGATTTCTGCACTTTCTTTAATCTCTGCTTTCAAATTAATAGACAATAACATCAGATTCCTTCCTTGGCTCACTCAGTACTTGTGCATATTTACCCAAGTGTCTAGAGTGGAGATTGTACACATATCTCTAATCCACCTGCCTATGTTAGTTAAAAGCCCAGATAAAATCAGCAGCACTTAAATCTTAACCTTTTAAGTCTGAAATGTTTTTAAAGTCTGGGCTCATGGCAACTCCACTGAAGACGGGTGGGGGAGGTGGAAATTGAATGAAAAACATCTCACAGCTAAAACTATTGTTTCTTTCCAGTGAAAACTAAGCTCAGGAGTCCCACAAGAGTGTTACCCTGAGAACATTAGTAGTGCTGACCAGCTCATAAAGTTTGCAGCAGTGTTGAGTGCTCCAAGCCTCCTACAGTCAACTTCATTTTCTGTCTCGTCAATACACAGCTCCCGAAAAACTCAGCAAGCAAAAGAAAAACTCAAGGAGTGCGAGCTGTGATATCTGGCACTCTCCTTCCCCATCTTTGCCTTTTGTTTCAGTGTTTGGCTCTAGACCCTTCAGGGGCCACTGAGTGATTTAACACCTGGATGGCCCCGGGACAGCAAAGATACTCTAACAGCGTGTTGTGCTCCCTTCTTCCTTAAATAGTTTCAAGCCTCTTGTTGGCTTCCCTCAGGAGCTGGGCCTGAGCGAACAGATGCACCTATTCCTTAGGGAATGAATAGTTTGTTTATGTAGGAGAGATGAATGGGGCAGTAAGGGCGTCTAGGTCAGTTATTTAGCATGAAAAAAGCCATCAGGATCACCCTGCGGTATTGCCCTAGGAAGTTTGGAGCAGCCGAGTACAAAGGTGTACACACATCCTCCTCCAGCGCCCCTCGGGGAGCACTTTAATTAGGAAGGAGGGCAAATTACTTGGGATGCTGCGTGTGGAGGTATGGAGACAGGCTGTCCCAGCCATGTCTCCCGGGGGCACAGAGCAGGGGATGGCACTCCGGGCTGTGGGTGTTCTCTGGGCATCCCTTCAATCTGTTCCACTTCTCCCCGTGTCACACATCTCTTACATCTGGGCCCAAGCATTAAGGACATTTTTTTGTTGTTGTTGTTTTTGTGGGTTTGTTTGTTTGTTTGTTTGTTTACCCCCAACCTAACGCTGGGGGAAAGGGCTAGCTGGGAACACGGATGGGGAAAGTATGTGTGCATCTTTCTTTCTGCCCATCTCTTTTTCTCTCAATCTACCCTCAACAAGGGTGCCTATAGAATATAGCATAATGCTGCATTGTTGGGTTAGGGATTTAATTTCACTCCATCACAAGCTACCATCGGAGCCCCTGTCATTGCAATTTGTCACACTTTTTTGTGTGCTATATCTCACTGAAGTCACATCTCCTCCTCAGCCCGTTGCATAATCTCCTAGTCTGGAACAAAGCTCTCCAACATAATGAAAGAGGTGAAATCAGGGAAGGGAAAGTCAATGGTTACTGTTATCACTATAGAACCCGCTCCCACTGGCTCTGCAGGTTCAGTCACACCACGCAAAACAGAGTAAGAAGGACATGCTGTGTGTGTGTGTCTTTTTTTTTTTTTTTAAAGCCTGTTTATTGAACCTACAGGCAGCACCATTGGCCGCTGAGAGATGTAATCCCATTCCCTCCCGCAGACCACCAGCCATAAAGAGGCTGCGGGATGTCCCACTGGCCCACCAGGGAGTTGAGAGCCTCCAAAATAGATATCACAGGGAAAGAAGTGAAGAAATCAGTTTGCTTTAAAGGAGGAGATTGACTCACGTCTCAGGCTAAACCCACAATAAGGTTGTACTTAGGAAAAAAGACCCTAAAAAGCCAGAAAGAAGACAGAATGGAGTGCTTGAAAGGAAAAAATGAACATCTGCCAAAATAAGCAGGATTTTGTTTTCTATAGGAGGGTGGTCAAGGACTCTGCTATGTGTTGAAGGCTGAATTTCGAAATCTAAGCTGCTTTAAGCTTGTGGGGAATGACACAGTGGTTTGAAAGGCTGGCCATGTGCTCAGGGCTCCTCACCTTGCTGCTCTGCTGCAACAAGGACCTCAGTGTCCTCCCTGCACTGCTCCTGGGGATCCATAATGATGTCCTCATGTTCTCACTCAATTAAAATATTAGAAACTTGAATGTATTTAAGATTCACTTACTGTGGCCTCACCATAAATGGCACATTGATCCTGAAAAGGCAACTTGTATATTTGGGGAAAGGAGCTTCATGAAGTCCTCAGTGCTAATCCTGTTGCTGTCCTGTGGAAGGGAAAGGAGCAGCCTGAGATAGATAACTGGTTCACAGAGCAATATTCTTTTTGTTCTTTCTCAATGGTGCTGCCACTGTGCCTGCTCAGAACTGGTGTAAAATCTGATCACTCCAGACTACCAAATTTGAAATATCTGAGAAAACACTTTGGCAGGCTGAAGTTCACAGGCAAAATCCAATCATTTGCTGTTGCAACTCTCAAGACCTGGCAACAGAGTTATTTTGAAAATGTGTTTTGAGGGCTCCTTGAGAAATGTAAATAATGTCCTCTACGAGGAATTTAAATTTTTTCAAGAGGGTCAAAAGAAAAGAAAAATCTGAAACTTGAAATATTTATGGCCTTGGCTGAGCTCTTATATTCTAACTTCTGTTAAAGGTTAGCTTTTTTTAATGGAAAAATTGCATTTTGGCTGAAACTTCGGCCCCAGTTTTTGATCAGTACTGGACACTGTCCTTTCACGTTAAATAAAGAGAAAGTATAGTATTCACAAGACATGTATCAATTTGACATCGGTGTAACATTTCTTAAATGGCCCATTCAGGAGTGAAGCCCATGACTAACAGGCAAATGGCAGCGAGATACAAGGAGAGATGGTTTTACAAAGGAGAGCAATAAGAAAGGAAAATGTTACACTGTTTGCACCGTGTGTTTTATAAGGAAGATCAGGGTAACAATGAGTCACTATGGAAAGGATTTATTGGGCTATGGAGCTAAAAGTCTGTTAAGATTAAAATTCTGATGGGGTTTGGATGGGGAATTGTTTCTGAGGTTAGTTTTATCCCACACACTGTCCAAGTTATTAATCCCCTTGTGTTCCCTAAGCTGGGGAGCTGGTGTCGATGTGTTCCCCAGGCCAATTTCAGGCACGCAGGCCCACAGGCTGGTGTAATATTTCTCCAGGCGAATCTCTGGGTGGTCTTGTCTTGTCTTGTGAAGAGTGAGAAGCAGATAGCAGGAGACTTTCAAGATTGCTGTTGCAGGCATCAGTCTTTGAGTGGAAAATAATCCACCTGGAAGGACAGTGCCTCGGCAAGGAGGGGCAGCCAGCCCTCTCCGATTGGGAGATAAGTTACACGCTGAAATGTTTGCGGGGAAGGTGCAATTTGTCAGGGAGAGGGGAGGCTGGGGATCCAGGCTCTCTGGTGTCTGTTAGCATCTGCCACTCTCATCCACTTGCAGCTTTCCCTAGAGCTGCTGAGCCCTGGCAAGCAGCACACTTCACTGCCTCGAAAGCAGGTGACTGGCGTCAGCCTGCAGCCAACCCTTGTGACAAACCCCAGCCATGTGATGACTAGCTGCAGAAGGTGTCTAGTGTCCAGCTTTCCTCAGGGATGGCTCGAGGATGTCCTGCAGCTCAAAACACAAAGGGAAGTGAAACTGGGATGATCCCAAGTGAAAATAAAGGAGGCAGGGGAAGTGCGTTGTGATGGTCCCACCTCCAGGGTTGATATCAACCACTTTATCCGCATGTTGTGGATGCTGAGCTGCCCTTTTAGCTTGATATTTTAGTTTGGGCAATGTGTTCCTACAGGCAGCAGGAAGGAGTGCTGCCTCAGTGTTTTGCATGGGGCTGTGAAGCAGCCAGGGGAGCCCCTTCGTGCTAATCCCATGGTGTGTCTGAACTCCCAAGGAGACTGATCTTAGGTCTGGCCCCTAAAGACAGATGCTTCAAGTCAGATTCATCGTGGCTGAAAGTTTTTCCAAGGATGTTCCCCCCTGGTGCTTTGTAAACCAGGAGAGAATATCGTGTTTCATGGAGAAGAGCATGATATTATCACTAGGAATTAGTTTTAACAAAGAGGAATTTGGTGAATTTGTCACTCCCCTGCATAGTTCTTCTGTTTTTGCTTTTGTTATAGCAGTTTACATAGAGTAAGGAGATAGCATGGAACCGAAATCCCCTTTTTATTTGTGTTGTTGAAAACCTTTTTTACAAGGGAAGGGCTCAAGATGTCCATAGTTCAATCCTGATTTGGATAAAGAGCCCACTGTCTGAAGTTATCCAAATTACATCTGCTTCTGTTAGGACAATGAGTCAGGAGATTTATAACATGTCTATTTCTCATCCCAGCTGGAACTACCACTGGAAGATTTTTGTGTGTGGGTCTGCCATAGCCAGCTCTGATCCCATCTGGAGTGAGTGAGTAAAATGCACCTGAGTGGGAAACAATTTTACTGAACTTTTCAGAACACTGAACCACTGAACAACACCAGAGACTGAGACTTAAGCGTTGTCAAGAACAATCTTGTATTTGCTCCAATAAAGGCAGTCCTGGACTTCCAGGATACAGGCAGAGGAGTCATATTGACTCCTGCCCTAGAATTCAAAGAACAGAGAAAACTTAATAAAGTTTTGCATAAGAATGAGCATGTGCCTGAATACCTTTATTTTCTATCCTTAGGCAATTGTAGCTTGCACAAAAATACATGGATCTTCCACAGAAGAGTTGCTTTTCTTATTTCTTGTTATGCATGTGCATTAACCTCAATTTACAGATCTAAATTAGGCAGTCTGACAAATGTGGTGCCATTAGCTACAGCCCTTCAAAGACTACTTGTAAATTGGAATATCATATGTTATTCTACCAAGACCATCTCAAATAATCCCATATTCTCTTAAAATCCCTCCTTGGCAAGGATTCTCCAGTAACTTCTTAGAGTCAAACACCACCTTTTTATCCTGCCTGGGTAGTATTCACTAACAAGAAGTAATGGAAAAAATCTGGGTCTTTACTACAAAATGATCTCTAACAATTTGAAAAATCATATAAAATAGAAAGTTTGAAGCCTGACTTATCAGCATCTTGTAATGAATGTTGCATAGCTTTAAAGACAAGTTGCTGTCTCTGTGTAACAGCATCATTCTGCCTTCTGGATGGGCAAATGAAAATGGTTTGAGCTGAGCTTCGTGTATGGGATTCACTTCAGAAAACCAGAAAAACAAAGGATGGCTGAAAACTTCACTGCTGATGAGCAGATCTTCACAATTCCATTATCTGATCCTGAATCTAGAAGTTTTATGTAGGAATAATGATGAGGATTTGTTTGATGTTTTGCTAAGGCGCTCGGTTGGGTCCTAATGGCACTAAATTCCTACCAGGATTTTAAGACATGGATTCCTCCTCTGCAAAAACCAGTTGATATGACCTAGCCAAATCACTTCTGATCAGGTTTTCAGTAGTTCTTCAGCAAGTTCTTATAAGTGCTTAAGCAGGTTAAGTGCTCAAATCCTATTAATTTAGTTTTGAAAAGCTGGCTTTTAGTCTCTCTAGCACATATTTTCATAGGTATTTATGATCCCAGCTACCTCTGAGGACTTGCCCCTCTGTGACTTCAGGAAAAGATGGATAATAGCACAACCCTACCTACCAGGGATGTTGGCAGGACATGCCATTAAAGATGACACAGAAATAATTTAGGCTGGTTGATCTCACAGCTGTATTTACATGGCCTAATTCTCTTCCCATGAACTCTTTTGAAATAAATGGAAATGCAGTGGTCATAAAACTGGTGTCACCAGAGAATGAATCGTGTGATGTGATGATCAGAGGAGAAATGGGTGCAGAACTTGAGGGACCTCTTGTTCAGAGAGGGCTTTTTTCTGTTGGTCAAGTGTTGAGGTACATGAGGATGGAACTCCTTCTTCCTTCTCTTTTGCCATGACTGTGGAGACAAATGAAGGCTGGATTTTGCAGAAACACTTCTAAAGTCACTATATAAACCAGTTTAAATACTAAAAAGAATCTGGTATTCCTCTTACCTACCCCTCTGTTCTTGAGGCAAAATGAGCACAAGCACTTTGGTTGTGAAAGGTGGGAATTTGCACTCCAGGAAATAGCTGAACATTAATGGCATTCAGCCTGTATGGAAGCACATATTTTATAGGAAACCACATTGGTTATGCTTGAGAAATCTTTCTAGGACAGCCATTGCCCTGAGACTTATGCATCTGCATAAAGTCTGCTACATTAGAAACTGAACAGAATGGCCAGTCTCTCCCACGGTCTTAAGTTAACACTTTTCCTTTTGTCTGGGGCACCCTTTTCTAAACTTGAAATCCAATTGGCCAACAATTAAAGCCAATTAGCACGTGAGGAAAATAAACTGCAGGGCCCTCTTCTCTGTGTTTCCCGGGCTGTTAGAAAGCCCAGTTAGCTCAAGGCATTAGCATAGTTCAGGATCGGGCGAGGCACACAGCGCAGAGTAGTTGGCTTAAAGTATTAGATGCCTGCGATAGCGCCCTGGCTGAGCGGCACTGTTATTCTGGGCTCACAGCTGCCAAACATTCTTGACAGGAGATGAGGCAGATGTCCAAGGACAATCAAAGAGAGAAGAAAGTTTAAGCCAACGTTTGCCTATCTCATATTCTCTACTTGATCCTCTCCTCAAAGACAAGGCACAGCTGTTGCACTTCAAGGTCTATCTGGCTGAACCCAGCAACTCCTCCCTTTTCTCCCTCCTGGCCTGCCTGAGCTTTCTGTGTGCTGGACTTTGGCAACCTACCAGACCTCATTAACTCCTAACAGGACAATTCATGACATTAAATGGGCTTTATTTAATCTTTTTGTATGTCTGTGAGTATCTGAGAACAATTCTGCCGCATACTAATTGCATGAAAACGCGGCAGATTATAATTATGTGCACATTGCCCACCAGTCTACATGGGATCACCCTGGGCCACAAGAACAAGAACTGTAACATTAACAAGGTGATTTGTTATAGCTGCGATGGCAAAGGTGATACAAAAACAGCAGACAAAGGTGTTTCGCAGACAAAGGCATCAAGAAGCTCGGTCATTTTGCTCTCACTGATGAATAAAAATACAAGAAGCGTTGTGGTAATGAACACAGTGAATGATGGCAGGTGTATTAGTAAAAACAGAAGTGCCATATCTATTGCTTCCAGCCCATCACAACAATTTATCCCACTCAGACCCTGCTCTCCGCAGCCCTCATTTCTGCCTGAAATTTTGATTTGGGCAGGGAGTGAGATGTTGGCCACCTTTTGTGATGATCAGTAGATTCCTACATTTGTTTCTTTTTTTTTCCCTGAGTCCCACAGCAGTTTCTACCTCACATGATGTGGGACACATCTGCCATGTGGCCTTATTGGATGGGGATAGCTCCAGTTCAGTTCCATAGTACCCATGTGACAAAGGGTGAATTGTATTAAAATGCTCCCTTAAGGGAATTTATGGCATTTTAGGACCCCCAAACTGGATCTCATTGGCCTACAGGAATACACTAGGACATGGAAAACTAAGGCTCTGCCACTAGTTTACACTTACACTGTAGCCTTCAGCAAATCATTTATTTCACAGTTTATTCTGAGCCAATACATGGGAATAATAACATCTAGATCCATTTCAAAACCACCATGAGACTGTTAGAGGAAAGGAATTGGCTAACTTCAAAGTACTACTATTATTAACTGAATACAGATCTGTGGAAAAGATGTAGCTGTCCAGTTTAATTCGAGTAGCCAGCAGAAGTTTCTGGTCCAAAAATATGGACAGTTTGGTTTAGATTTTCCAAATGTTAGGTTAGTAATGCAAGTTTCTCCAAAAACGGAACTTTGTGTTTTCAGTTTTTAAAAATATTTTACAAGTAGATTTTTTTTTTTTGTACAGGCAGAGCTGCAATCATGAGCAAATAGAGGCAAAGATTTTGCTCCCCGAAACCAGTTTTGTTTCAGGGAGTGAGTTTGAAAGAGCAATCCTTACAATACAGTTGTATGTCCATAGTGGAGTGGTTCTTCCTCAAATTTTGTAAAGCACCACAAGTCTGAGCACCCAGCAATTGTATGAAATGGTTTTTTTACCTACTATTCTTCCTACCTATTACTATTGCTGCCTTCTGCCCTTCACCCCCTGGTTTGTTCATTTGCCTTGCTGCTCTAGCTCTCAGTATCCTGAGCTGCACAACCAGGAGTCACAGCAGACACTGAGGCCACCACATGCTTGAAGCTCAGCAGTGCTGTTTGAGAGGAGAAATGTCTCCTTTCCACGAGAGACAGGCATATGGCTGAGGGTTAAGAATGACTCTGCTCCACCAGCAACCTCCCACAGACTGAGCCACAGCAACCCGTGCATGTTCTTGGAGCACCACAGCTTGGGAGTTGACACATTTGCTTAGATCATGACTGTGGTTCCCATGCCTCATCTGGCAGGCAGCAACTGGTTAAATTGTGGCAAAGGGATCACTTTCAGTTCTGTGACTATATCCATAACATAATCTGGGATTTCAAAGGAGCCTTGGGCAATCAACATCTCCCACTGCTTTACTGTGGGCTTTGCATGTCTCCATCCCTTGGGGTCTCAGCTATAATTCTAGAATAAAATAATGTCAAAAACTATTTTGAATGTCTCCTAAATGTAATAAAAATCTATCCCTGAAGAGCCATCAGTGACTGGTCTCTGTGTGCCAAATTTAATTTTCAGAGTAAGGAGGAGAGGAATGAAAACAAACAACCCCTTAAACAATGACATTGGGATCTGAATGTGCTGTGCCTCCCAAACCATCCAAAATCAAACACAAAAGGATGCAAAGCATTCCCAAATGCCTTCCCTTCACTTCTCTTCTCACAGCAACTCCAGTGGACTAAAGCCTTTGACTGAGAACAGACTTATTTGGCTGCTTTTTCTCACTCCAGCAGCCCTTCTCCATCTCTCTCGAGTGTCTCTTTGCAGCAGCTTGGATTTATTTTTTGGCTATTTCAAGTCCATCAGGAGCTTAAGGGATGGATGTGAGGAGGCCTGTGTGAAGAAGGACCTTGTTTGGCAGGGTTTTAGGGGCCAGGCTGTGGTTTGCTCTGTGTGACACAGCATGTCAGACATCGGTGCCACCTTCCTCAGAGGCAGCTGGGCTTGTTGCATGCTCAGGATCCCAGGAAAAAAATGAAAAAAGCATCAGGAAAACTCACCACAAAAGAGCAGCAAGAGCAGCACTGCAATAAAACTGATGTCTGTGCTACCACCAGGCCAAGAGAATTAGGGTGCAACATTTCTGCCCGACTTTCAGCTGGCTGAGGGAGGACCAGCTTCAACAGCTACTGCCACTTTTTGCTCAAGGCTAGGAGAAATTTGGCAACTGAAGCCCCATCCTCTCACATTCATTAAAAACCCCATTTATTCTGTGTGATTTAGTGCTATGAGACACATTAGGAAGCAGAAGCTAACTAGTACTTGAAAAGTTGCTTAGGTCTATGCTGCTAAAGATATTTAGGCACCTAAGCTGCTTCAGAAAGATTTTTCAAATATGCCAGGATGATTCATTTCTATTAATTTCAATAAGAGGCAGTTAAATGGTGCATTTATTTGTCACTGCCTAACTGCTTAAAAATTGGATGGTGCTGACTCTGAAGATTTAGGAGCCCTGGCTCTTCACCAGAGTCAAAATCCCATGAAGCAACCATCATTTTCCCTGTCCAAAACTCCCTGTATTTTGGGGGCTGTTTGCTTTTACTGCTGTTTCCACTTTAAAGGCGACTGTATTTTAGTGCCTGGGGAAGGATTTGCTGTATACACATGGCCAGACCATGCTTAAGTCCTTTTATATATTAAAGAAATGGAGAAGCTGAAGTTGCCCTGCAGCTTCATGTCCACCATGGCCTCAGCCCAGGTGTGAGTCCCCATGAGTCCCCACAGTAAGGGTGGCCTGGTGAAGTGCTGATTTTGATGACATGCATTTTAAGAAGTTAAAATTAAATACTGACACTTTTTACTCCAAGACAGAGTGCTGGGGTTTGCCTGACATATTTTCTTGTGGTTTTTTGGGCTGTGCTTTCAAGGCATGAACAAGTGCATAGAATGCAGAGATGACTCTGGAAGGGGCAGAGCTCCCCACACACTGTAGTGAACTGGAACGGATCAGGAGGAATCTCAGCTGCTGACTTGGCTGGGAAATGCCAGTTGAGGGTTGGAATTCTGTCTCTAGATAGTGTCCCAGGGCTGGGAGCCAGCAGCCTGGGGTGGGGAGCTGCTAAGTTGTGTCACTCTTGTCTTGTGAGGGCACGACATGAAATTGATGCTTTCTGCACCTGAGAGGAGGAAAACACAGTGGCAGTCACTGTGGGAGGGCACACATCCCAGTCCACGGGCAGACAGGCTGTCTCAGGTGTCTCTCCTCTCTGCAGAGACAGCAAGGAAGGCAGCCAGGGTGGCTCAGATCGACATTCGGTCGCACAGAGTCGGTCAAGCAGAGCAAAACACAAGGAAAACCTTTCTCCAGGTCCCCAGCTGGGTTTGCCCTGACACTACCCCACCTTGTTTGAGGAAGGCAAGAGTCTGGTTACTACGAGCACTTTTTGTTCATTAAACCTGAGCTGCAAGAACTAATTTGCCTTTTGGGCAAGGCTGCTGAATACAAAGCTGTGCCTTGTCCCGCTGGCCCAGCGTGTCTGTGCGGGCGCTCGCCCGGCGCACCCGGCACTGCAGCACTTCCAGCACCTCAGAGGTGGCAAAGGCCTTGCCTTGACTACTCTGCAAAGCAAGATCCTGGTTTTCCTGGCCTGCTCTGAGAGCTTTTGTTTGCAACAAAACAGCAGGGCTTCACCTTTTCTCCCTCGCCTGAATTTTGCTGGTGCCAAGGCGGGTACCAGCGAAACACAGAGTGTTTTATCATCACAGTCCTGCTGCTCCTCTCAGTGTGGAAGCCTTGGGATGAACCTTCCCAAGGAAGCAAAGCCACCCACACTGCTGCTTCCATAAGGGGTTGCACCTACCAAGGGGGTCAGGACTACCCTGGCAGTTAAAGCCACTTTTGCAGGGGAGGCCACTCTCAGGCAGACCCAGCCTTTCAAACCCACATGGCAACAACAACTTTGAGACTGAAATCTCTCTCTGCCCCATAGAGAAAGAGCAAAGGGAAGTTTGCAAAAGGCCCATATGTGTCTGAGTCATTTTGAGCAGCTCAGGTACTGACACACCTCTTCCTTATCCAGAAAGCTCCTCAGGGAAAGAAGGAGAGACATATGTTTGGCCTCTGCAGCAAGCTCTTATCTTGGCAGGAGAAAGCTATTGATGTTCATGTTTCACATTTCTGGCGCCCAAAACAGGTTCTGATGTTTAAAATGAGGCAGCGGTGGAACCTGTTTTAAATATGTAACAGTCTTGGAAAGGAGCAGTCTAATCACTTCATTATCCAACACAGCAGAAAATGGTTTCAAACCCAAACTTGGGAGAGGGGGGCTTAGAGAAACCTTCCCCAACAAGACATTGCTAGCATTAACCCTGGTATTTATTGCTCATTTTAACTATGGTGCACAGCAAGCATTTTCTCAGCCTTGCATTGCAAGAATATATAATTCATATGCTTAATATTTAGTCTCAGCTCTCCTTGCATATGTTACAGAGCTGGAGACTGTTTGTGTGTTTGCTATATATCAGTTGACACCTCTGTAAAATCTTTATATTGAATGCCTTTGGCAACTATATGCCAAATAATAGCATTACCATTTGTAATTTTCTTAGCTGCAGCTTTCCTGTAAGCTTTGCTCTATGCAATACAAGTAGGAAGGATTTAAAGAGCTTTATTGGTTCTCAAGTCTTCCTAATGAACTTTCCACGCTTTTGTAAGTCAAAATAACTTTTTTTTCTTTGTCTCCTTGTGCATTTTCAAGTAAAACTCCAAGAGCTCTTAAGTAAATAAGTAAGAAAAGCAGGTAACCAGTGTCTCTGCCCCAGCTTTAACTCTCTGTTCCTCCCCTCTCACTTCACAATCAGAATCCCCTGGTGTCACCCACAGATTCTGTTGACTCTTGTCTTGCAGATGCTTTTCTTCCCTCACCCTCGTCCTCAGATCTGCTCATTATATTAGCTATGCTGGAAAAAGAAATAGAAAAGACCCCGTGAAAGATCGGGGCCCAGTGGTGCTAAGCACTGTACAAATAACACAAAGGCTGTCCTTGCCTCGGGACTCGCCGTGCAGGATTTAGACAATATGCCACCAGGGAATAAATCAATAAATGGAAAGGAGACGAGATATGCTTATACCTGTTAATGATTATGTGGAGTTTTGAGAGCAGTATTATTTTCTTCTTCTATAAATTCTTGCTTGTTTTCGCCGAAAATATCTCGGTGCTTCCCTGAATTGTTGGCTTTTGTTGTGTCTTCTCCATTATGGGCTGTGAACTTCTCAGACCTGAGACTGTGTGCTGTTCTTGTTTAGTTAGCACCAGGTACGTTTACAGGGTTGTGTATTTGCTTAATAAAAATAAATAACCAGCAGAAGTTCCAAGCTCAGAATTACTCCAGACACAGCATTTTCCTTATTGCTTTGTCTTGTGGAAAACAAAGTACATTTTATCCTACGTTTATCATGTAGCTTATGTGGTACTTTTCATTTTGATGTATGGCACACTTTCTAATGTGTCTCCCCTCATGTCTCTTTATTACTAAAGTGTTTCGGTGGAAAAGTATATTACAAACAAATAAATAACTTTCAACTACTGTCACTACTCTAGTGAGAGAGCCACAGGCACGGGCTAGTTGGGTCCATTCATTACAGAGCCTTATTCATGACTTTATGGATATCTTTTTCTTTTTATTTTAATGAATGCCTCTCTCACAGCTTTGTCCTAGCAAATATTCTTTTCCAGCTCTTATTTTCATTTATCCTTCCAAAGGGATGTTCAAACCAGTTCAAGACACCTTGGAAACAAAAGCAAAATCCAGGCTAGTTTCCCCACAAATAAAATGTTGAGACTCACTGAGGTTAGGGGATAGGAGAAAGAGCAGAGAGACAATGAAGGGGAACTGGGCTGCTGGCTTGAACATCTTGCTGTTTTTTCAGGGAGGGATGGGAACAGTGACCAGTGCTGCTGGAATGAGCCCCTTTTTATCCTCATGATATTTTCCACTCTGAACAGCAGCTGCTGCCTATGTCCCATCATCAGTGAACCTTGTTTTCCAGGGCTCTGAGGGCACACCACCCATCAGCCATGGGGCAAGGTGGCACATTAGCCCAGGTTCAGCCTGTACAGAGCTTACAGAAACCCAGATTCAGCCTTGGTTTTGAAACCAGCTGAGAACCAAGAGTTTGGAAATAAAGGAATTGTGGACCATGGTTTGTTGGGATGGGCAGCTGGATTGGCAGCCTTGACTGGTGTTATTTGCAGTCTGGTTGGGGCATGACAATGAGCTGGCCATGGATAGCCAGAGCCTAAACCTAACGAAAATGAGTTTAAATGCATGAAACTCTCTTTGTCCAGTTAGGAATGAAAGAGAAAATCACGGCTCAAATGTAGCACCTGCAAACCTTCATTAGTAGCACAAACCTGTTCATGGTAACACAATAAAGGAGCAGGGGCAGGAGGGTGCAGGTTGCACACACAGGCAAGCTCTGTACTCAGCAGGGACAGGATCCCACCCCACCCCTGCTCCCCTTCATCACCTTCCTGCTCTGAAGCCACAAATGTGCCTGAGGTTGTTTTACATGGGCCAGGTTGTACATGCAAAACTCCATGACAAGCCTATTAAAAGTGTGTTAAATTTCAATGCTCCTGTTTAGGCTCCTTCACCAAGATGTGGGCGTTAATTTATGGCAGCTGCTGGATCACAAACCTGTGGATGAATTGAAGAAAAGAAGGAGCTAGGTAAAGGAAAACAGAGAGTGTGACATGGTAATTCCTTTGAACAGGTCTGAAGCCTAGGAGTATCTGTTTGTTTGGTTTTGAGCACTTTCTATGAAAATACAGTTAGAAAATAATTCTTTTTAGCTCCATCCTCTCTGCTCCCTGCCCCAGCCCAATTGTGTGAAAAAGCANTTCTTTTTAGCTCCATCCTCTCTGCTCCCTGCCCCAGCCCAATTGTGTGAAAAAGCAGCTTTACCATAAACAGATTTTACTATATCAGAGTCAAATTTTACTACATCATTATAGGAGTGTTCCACTGGGTAATATGACTGGCTGCCCTATCAGAAGACCAGTGCTAATGCCATAGTGAAAACATGCCATCACACTTCCCCAATAAAAACTTTTATTGTATCCCAGTGCACGTTAAAAACAACACTAACTGCATTAATACATTGTAATTTACTTTTGTATTATGGAGCAAATGACAAACCTGGTGCTAATGAGGTCATATTTTCCATTACCCCAACGCAAAGTCTTGGTTAATCCAGTCCTTGGAGATTTCCACGTGGGACTCTGGAACACTTGTGTGTGCACATGTATGCACAGATACACACAATGTGCATGTGCTGGAAAGGGATGTTTCCACTGTCAAATGGGGTGGCAGAATATGATTTTATTTTAAACTACTGCTTTTGAAACAAACACTTGATTTTAATTGCTCTGACATTTGCATTTTGTTCACAAGGCAGTCTTTAACAAAAAAAATAAAAACGATCCCATCACTGGTGGTGCTTTTTACTAGTGAAGCCTCTTTCACACTGTGGTGAACAGAAATGCAATTCTTCTTTGCTGCAGAAGATGAGGCTGAATGGATTCTTTAGGGATTGCTTATATTTCAAGTGCAATTATTTAGGAAGCTGTAAGCTTTCCATTTTATTTTGTCATGAGCGGGATGTTAGGAGAAAACTCATTTCTCAGGAGATACGGATGATTCTTTATTTCTAAACTTCCTGTGGTGTTTTCTTAATGATGCTATTAAATGATTAAGCTTTTCTTTTATAAATTAAATCACCAAAATGAAATCATTAAGTCTCTCTCAGTTTTATTAAGCATAGTTATTTGCCATCATGTGTAAATTCACTTAAGTAATCATCTACACTATCTGCTTTAAAATTGTGTTGGCAGCACCACGGGGAAAGCCAGTTCAGCATGGTGGATGGAGATATCTGGCTCTCCTCATTTCAGAGGGCTAAAATACACTGATGAGGGAGAAGAATGTGTTTATATGATGAAGGTAAAGCAATGCCAAGGGTTTAGTGAATGACAGATCCCAATTCCTGGCACTGCAGCCAGTCTCTGGTAGGCACTTTACCTCTGGGGCTTATGCAAATTATAATGTGGGGCTGCACAGAGGTGTAGCCTCCTCCCTTTCAGGGGACACAGAATTGGGAGCTCCATCGAGTCACATGAGTTAGCAAATTACTTTGTCTTCATTTTCCCTCCAGTATCTTCTCTTCCTTTCTCCCTGTTTCTCTTCTCTGCTCTGTGCTATTTGTTCTTGCCACGTCTTGGTCTCTGCTGATGAATTAGTCTGTTGCTCAGGGAGAAAATTGATCTTCACTCTTACAGAAGTTGCAAGGCAAGTTATGCTTAGTTCAGGCTGTGGTGTTTTGCCAGCCAGTGCTAGGATGAGAAATAGTTGATGCTGAGTATATAGACTTGAACTGCAGCTGCAGAAATTGAAACGGAGACTCTCACTGGCATTTACATTTAAAGCCCTCCCTTTGGCTCTTAAATCCACTGTTCATTTTTAGTGATGTTTTACCAGGGAGGTCTTCTTTCTGGGAGGGTTAAAAGGAGAAAGGATGGGAGATACTTTCAGAGGAGCATTTTTGTTACCTTGCACTGCAGCCTGTGGATGTTGTCAGGACAGAAGTGATGAGGAAAACTCATGAGATAACACCAGTATTTCATGTACTTTTCCTAGGACAGTTGGTAATTATCCACAGTGAAGCAGCTGAGGGAGGTGTAGTTTGCTTTGCTGCAATGGGACAACTTGATAGTCTTCTCTGAGAAGACTCTTTTAGTCTTCTTTTAGAGCTGTCAAAGGCCAGAGTCCTGCCCTGGCTTCACATGGAGCAGGCTTTGCTTCGGGCTGTCCCTCCTCTCCTCGCTGCAGAGGGTGGAGATGATGGGGAGGTTCAGTACTCCAGTTTGGCACATGCTCAGAGGTTCACAGCCACAGGGACAGTGTCCCTCTAGAGCAATCGCACCTCTCAACCATGGCAAAGGTTGTGGATTTCATTTTTATTTATTTTTT
Organism: Trochalopteron elliotii; assembly: GCA_024734555.1. Classification (NCBI taxonomy): domain Eukaryota; kingdom Metazoa; phylum Chordata; class Aves; order Passeriformes; family Leiothrichidae; genus Trochalopteron; species Trochalopteron elliotii. Next base: position 2,553,700 of record JANPWX010000377.1, read on the forward strand.
TTTAAACCTACTGAAATTGTGAAATATAAAATTAGAGAATAATGATTTCGCCCCTCATGTTACTTTCAAACTTCATTAGTAAATATGCCCAAAATCCATTTTGCATGTGGTCAGTTTATCAGTTTCCTGACAAATAAATAAGTAAATATTTTCTGTGTACTTAAATATTTTCAGAAAACTACATGTAAGTGATTCCATGGAAGCATTCCTGGGGTGATTATAGCCATTTACCTACATTTTCAATTACAGAAGATGATAAAAATAAAAGAATTTCAGAATAAAAAAGAATCCCTCTGAACAAAAAGGAGGTGTTTAAAATGTATTGAGCGCAACTTTTTGTATCCTCAGATTAATTTTTCTGTGGTTCTTTCTTTTATTGATCATTGGTTTGACAAACTTAAGAGACATTTGCAGAATAATTTTATATGGAGAAACTTGATTATTTTTTGCTGTTACTGTTCACTAATTTTGTTATTCCTGATAAGGAATTTTTGGGTCTGATATGCCTCATCAACTTAAGATTCTTCACCTGAGCTTTGCTTCTTCCTTCAGAAAGTTGCTTATTTACTCAGGTTTCTCTGGAAGCCAAACATTCAGAAGCAAATAAATAGTTCTCAGTTGATGGTAATGTTAATAAATAAAACCTAATTTACATTATAAATCTATTTATGTATATAGATATTTATTTATATACTTGTAAATAAATACTTGTATGTTGTTAACACATATCCGTTAGAACTTTAAAATACTCTGAAATATATGAAGTGCTTTTAAATTTGATGTGGAAGCATATTAAAACAAATGAAAGTCAGTAGTAAATCTGGGACAACATTATTGCAAACCTGATGCAAATATCTCTGGTTTTTTTGCAGAGAAGCCTTTCTGTCAGAGTAGTCCTGGCTGAATTTTCAATGAAAGAATTTAAACTACAGGAACAGTAAATTTTTTGACTTGACAGAAAACATTGTTATATAGACAAATAACTGGCATGCCAGTAAATAAATGGAGCACATTTTCCAAACATCAATAGATGCCTGGGCAAAAGCTATTTTAACAGCAACAGATTTTTTTGTGTGTGTGCAGTGGCTCCTGTGTAGTGTTTGGAAAATGTACCCATATGTCTACTCACAAATAATGTTCACCTGTAAGGAAATGCACACCAGGTTTATGGATGCTATTGAGTATTCCCAGTCCTACCACTATGAATAATGATGCTTACATGCCCTCAAACATGAAAAATGCTCATCTGAATGCACTGAAATAGCTTGACATACAGGTTGTTGACATTATTTTTTAAAGAAGTACTCACATGTGGAGTCGATGGCATTATCCCAGCCATGTGCCAGTGGAAGGAAGAGTTCTGGGAACTTAGCAGAAAACCAGTTGTCAAGGTTGGCTAAACCTGGGAGTCTGCTCCAGAGCACTCAGGGGAGAGCAGCAAGGCTGAAGATTTGGATTCCCCAGGGTGGGCAATTGCTCACTGCCTGTGAGACAGGCTGCAGGGCCTTAGGCAAATAACTTTGCTGCCTGTTGCCTCTTTTACCCCATTTGTAAGAGCTGACTGGGTATAATTATGTATCTGTTGCTTTAGAAGATAAATTAGTTCACATTTGCAAAGCAGGTAGAGGGAGGAAAAGAAAATGAGCAAGCTACCTCTGGTCTTTTCACTCCTCTGTTTCCTAACTTCCCCTTGCAATTGCTTTCCTTTGCTAGGAGGAGATTAAGAAATGTAGGCTGGTGCTCCTTCCTGACATACAATGTTCCTCTGAGCATTAAAATGTGCTGACCTTTTTGGCAAGGTTGGCTGGTGTAAGCCACACAGGGGAGGCAGTGGGAAAGTTCTGCACTGGCTACAACAGGTAGCAATTTGGCTCGCTGTGCCTGCATCCAAATTTTGCCTGTGGATTTGAGCCCTGGATGGCGTGTTGCTAGGCGGATACTATTTTCAAACGTTTAAGGAAAGCTTTTGAGTGTAATGTGCACTTCTCTCCTTCAACATTTAAAGACTGCAGCAGTGGGAGAGGCATGCAGCATATCTGTAAAAGCCTGAGAGCTGATGAAATCTCAGTTAGATCTGTTATCTCCCAATGCTTTAAAGGTCTTCAGCTGGGAGATTAAAGAACAAGGTTACTGTGACAATTTGTTTACACGCAGGGAGAGATTAAGATCTCGTTGAAAAGGAATAAAAATAACATCATCTTGAGCTGTCACAGCATGAAACCCATTGTAATCAACACTGGTCTGATTTCAGGGATAATTTAAGACCAATTTATTATCTTAATTAAAAATAAGAAGAAGGGAGAATTCAGTCTTTCAGAAGCCAGTTGGACTGCTAAACCAGATGCCTCTGGAGTATCTACATTTTACACAATCAGAAACTTTAAAGGTGTTCTGAAAGGGAAGCCAAAACCAGATGATACAAGAATTTCAGCCTATCTTAATAAACATTGGATTAATCATGCAGTCAACCACAGAAAAACAACCCCAAAATTCCCGAGCACACTAAAAAAATGAACACAGAAGGGATCCCTTTGCAAAGTCTGTTCTGATCCTGTGTGAAGCAGGTGAAAATAAAATAAGCACACACATAGAATCCCCTTTGATAATGTTTTGTGCATATATTTTAGCTGCTTAGTTACAATAATAAAATGATGCTGAATATTCCTCGTAACTGCAGTTCATGAAATTTAAAATCTATGAGTTCCTGGTATCCAAATAAATGCACAAGCAATTCAGAGTTCAGAGAAGGGCTTGCTGTGTTTCACAGCCATTTGATATCAACAACTACTCAAAAAAGAAAAAAAATGCTCTTTCTACTTTCTAATTGTGTAAAGTAGAAAAATTCTTAGCTCTCCAAATACAATGGAGGGGGGGAAAAGAAAGATGACTATGTGGATTTGCCTGGACTGTTTTCGTGGTGCTTTTGCACTTGTTTTTAGCAAACATTCATATGGTTATTTCTATCTTGCATGCTCAGAAAAAGCAACTTTAAATTTGTTTTTCACTATCATGCACCCTTGGAAGCTGATGATACAAGTTGCTATATGCTCACCCAGCTGGTGGAAGAAGATCAGGTGACTCAAGTGGCAGAGCTCCTGGCACAAATAACAAATTTTAAAGGCAACTTGGGAAAAGGAAATTTACCACTACTGTATCTCTTACATGGAATTTGAGTGAAATCTGCCAGTGTTCGCAGATGTCTCCCTCGGAGAAAAAGGTGGGATGGGCCAAATAAATTAGTCAGTACAATTTTCCCAGATCTCCTATCCCCTCTGGTCTAACCCACTGGACAATCCTTGGACGTTTTGCGAACCATTGCAAGACTCTGAAACTGACTCAGACTTGGGTCAAGTAGAAAGCTGAATCCAGGATCACCACAGCCAGAAAAAGGGATTTGCTGGTGAATTCTCACCTCAATACAAAATAAGAAGGACTTGAGGTGGTTTTGGTGGGAATCTGCTGGATCCCAGTGCACCGAGGTTGGCAGGTTGTCCTGTCTGATTCCAAAGAGGAAGACTTTAAAGCCAACTGCTGCTCCAGTGTTTCATTACCCACAGCTAAAAGTTTTACCTAGGGAATGACTCAGATGCCAAAATAGGGGTCTCCACTACCATCTAAAACCTCTTATGATACTTCACCAAATCTAGAGCCTCATCTCAGTAGAACAAGCCTCCCACAGGTCCCTTAGTATATTTTCCAGCCTGCCTTGGATGTCCTTGGGTCCCTGAATTGACAGTAAATATTTATATGTAGGCACCTGAATATTCCCCCTAACCTGAATCCTTCTTGCTACACTTTACTTTCTAGCCTAGCCAGTAGTGCTCTGGAGGGCAGATTTTTTTCTATCCTTCATCTTTTAATTTACTGAACACCCTCAGTTAGAACAACTGTGTTCATTTGGTCTGTTTCCACAGGTCAGAGCTCTGCTCTCCCTCTAAACCTGTCCCCAGCCAGTGCTGCATGTGCTGGAGGTCACTCAGGAGTTTGGCAGGCAGAACTCCACTTATATGTTCTAAAGTCACTTTTGCTTTGTCCACAGCATCATAACAGTGTTCCCTTCTCTTTAACTTGGGATCTGCTCAACTCCTCCCAAACTTTAGTGAGGAATTACCACTTTGTATTACTCACTCCGTTTTCGTGCACCTTGCTCCTACTCAGACTGGACTCTGAAATTGCCCACAGGGACTGGCCCACTGTTTCCCCCTTCCTTCCGATTTATCAATAACTCTTTGAATTTCTCTCCTTTCCAGTGAGCTTGCTGCCCTCCCCAGCCCCATGTGATCTGAACAGTTAATACACAAATTCTTTATTTCACTGACTTTAGCGAACACGGTCCGAGGACAGAGCCCAGGAGACCCTGCTCAGGATCAGTTTTCATTTTGACCCCTGATACATTACCTCTGCAATCCCCATGCTTCAGATATGCTTTTCTACGTGGTCCTTTCATCCACTTGCCCCTCTCAGAGAATAATTTTCCTGGTGATTTGGGGTGTGGTGGAAAGGCACAGATTTCAAAGCCACATGTCACTTTACCCCAGCAGACGATCTGACTGTTTACTTCCCCTCTCCCATTGAATTCCTTTGTGCTGGTGCCCTGTATATAAAGGCAATATGAATAACCCTGAGCCA
>JANPWX010000377.1:3239418-3447991 GCA_024734555.1 Trochalopteron elliotii
ACCGAACCCAGCACCCCAAGGAGGTCGGGGATGGTGGTGGTAAAGGGCAGGGGACGGGCAGCACTGCCCTGGAGAGCCCTGAGTGAGGGTGGAGCTAGGAAGGAAGCCCTCGCGAATGACGACATGCCAAGGGAAATGTAATCAACGGCAGCGCTGCTGCCACGTAACACTTGTTCTTGGCTGCATCTCCCAATACGTGTTTTTTGGCAGCATCTCCAGGTGCCTGACAAGGGAGCCAAGGGCTGCAGCCGCGTTCCAGGCAAGGAAACTGAGGCAGGATTAGGTGAGGTGACGTGCTTACCTGGCGTGTCTGCAGCTGAAACACGGTCCCACACATGTTTCTTGGTGAGTTTTCCACAGTATGGAAAGGCAAACACCTCCCAGCAACGCCTTCAGTGCCAGGTTGTTTCTGGAGCAGGCTGGGTCACACACCTTCCCAGACAGCTCACCCCGTCACCACTCCCACCTGCCGTGTTCAATATCCCTTGAGTGTGCTGTCACTGCAGGAGGTGCACAGCAACGAGATGGGGAAAGACAAGCTTGGTTCATATGGAACGTATTTACATTCCATACGTCTCATTCTGATCAGAAATCACACCTTGTCTATGAGTGTCGCTGACGTAAGTGACACCATCTCACACCATGGAGCGAAACTCGGTGATGCAACCACTTTGTGCCATTGCAAAACAAAAATGGTCCTGGACACATGGGAAGGGTTTGTCAGAGTGCAAAGAATCCTTCTCTAACCACTGAATAAAAATGTGGGGAAGACAGAAAAGCCATTACTCCAATTCTTTCAACAAGATCTGGAGAGCAAGGATTCACACCTGTGAATGGTACCATGTGGATCTACAAAATGAGGATCAGGAGCCATCAGTTCAGGAGCCAGGAGCTACACATCAGGGAGATTATTGCTTGAACACGTGAGCAGTTTCAAAGGAACAGGAAAAAAACTTGGCAATGCTTAATTTTGCCTCCTGACTTAAAGGTTATGTTTGAAGGGACAGATCCTGATGTTCCAGAACAAGCTCAACAATAACACTGGTTACTGTAGACAGTGTTATAGGTATTCAGCAACTCCTAAATTGCATAAACCTTCCCAAAGTTTGTCTACATACTGAACAGGACAGTATTACTCAGCTCATGCAATCAAAAATCTAAGGGGAAGTTGGCTGAGATCAGAAAACTAATCAATGATCTCAGCTGAAAACAGAGAAGAAAGGAAACTTATGCTGCTAATGTTTTTGTTTTCCTTTCATCTAAACCAAGAAAAATATCAGATTCAGATAATTAGATAAGTTTAGAACTAAAACAACACAGCCTTTAAAACACTTTTCTCTTAGGTGTGTGATCCACAAAATGCATATCAAATATAGCTCTGTGCATGTTTTGTCAAAGGCTGCAGCCAAGAGAGAAGAAACTGTAAACATGCCCGAAGGCAATCTAATAAAGGTGGCTGCTGATTTCGGGAGAAGCAAAGGAAAGCAGCTTGTGGGTGCCTCTGCCAAAATGAAATGTAACAGTGCTCCTTGGATGCAACAGGAGAAAGAGATACAGAAATTAAATTCTCATAGCCAATATCCACCCAAACGAGAATAGCTTTGTCACGACTTCATGGCAATAAAGAGAAAAATTGATTAACTGTTACAAGATTACCCAAATATGGGCTCTGCAAAACATTAGCTTGAGAAATTTTCTTGTCTTAGGCATCGTGTAGCTGTATTGAGGATGTTGATAAGGCCACAGAATGATGAATATCAGCATTCACTGCTAACTAAGAGAAAAAAAGGACAGTACTGGGAAGATCCTTGGGATAGGAACTTTATATCACTGGTAGGCTAAGGGGAAGAGAGGAGGAAACGTGAAACTTTGGAAATGTCATCAAAACATCCACGTGAGGGTATTCTGTGAACACACCAATGTAATCTGAAGTCATCGAGAGCCAAGATATGCATTATTATAACAGTAAGTCATTATATATGACTTAAGGATCTTAAGGATGAGCACTAATTAAATCCCCCTGTAAAACACATTGTCAAAAAAAAAAAAGGCACAGTTAAAATTACAGCAAACAGAAGCATTTCAGCATGAGAAATTGAAATGTGTCTATCTAAAGAAGATTTCTTATTAACTTTCCATACTCACAAGGAGCCCCTGTACACCTTCTCTTCGTGCACACAAATGTTTTTCTTCTGGATTTTATTAAAGATGTCATTATCAATTCCTGTGAGGGAAGAGAAAATATATAATTGAGAACCATAGTTGGCGTTATCAAATCCTACTCATCTTTTGTGTGAATATCTCATTTTCTCAGAAGGGAAAGAAGCCCTGTCTTCTCAGCAAAGAAAAAAAAAAAAAAAGATTGCAACTTTTCTTCTTTGCCTGCATTTTCTTACCCTTTATTCTCACTGCTGAAAGAAAAAATTATTTTCTCAGCCTGTACCAAAACTTGGCCAATGTGGATCAATGTGAGGCTGATGAAAATAATGGGTTTAGCTCCTTTCCTAATTACAGGTTCATCTGCAACCTTTCAGAGAGGCAGCAAGTGAAGCATTTCTATCCTGCCCACCCCTCTGCACAGCCTGTTTGCAGCAGCATTTCTTCAGGGTTGTGAGGAAGAGACCCAAGGGCACAGGGGCACAAGGAGATCAAATCACAAAAGAAAACAGTCATGGAATGGTTTGGGTTGAAAGGGACCTTAAAGCTTACCTAATTCTAGCCTCCTGCACAGCTCTCACTAGAACAAATTGCTCAATGCCCCATCCACTTCAACGCTGGCCTTGGACACTGCCAGGGATGGGGCAGCCACAGCTTCTCTGGGCACCCTGTGCCAGGGCCTCACCACCCTCACAGGGAAGAATTTCTTTCTGAATTTCCCTTCCATGTAGGTTAAATCTCGTTTTCCTGACCTTGCTGGTAGTGTATCTGGTAACAAGACCTTGGAGCTCAATCAAGTTAAAAGCTTGTCAGTAATTCCTCCTCTTATCTCACCAACAAGTGGAAGGTGTTCCCTGGAAGCTCCACCAGAGGCTTTGAAGATGTTCTTATCACGATTTTGAGCAATTCTGTTTGCTCCCACCTGTTCAGCACCAGCCTTACTGACATGTTTACAGCACTTGGCTTGACAGATTGCTTGGGACATTTGTGAGCCTGGGACAGCCCCTCAGATATGCAGCTGATAAAGGATCTTCAAAACCCCAAAGTGAAATCTCCTGCAAGAGTTAAGTGTTACGTTGCATTTCTTTTGGACAAGTGAGTCCCAGAGAGCTGGTCACCCCAAAATACAGAATTACAAGTCCCTAAGTTGCAGCCCATTTTCCTTGCAGCTGAGCACCTGGTTTACAGGCAGAATTTGGAACAGGACCAAGGGTGTGCTTGTTCCCAGGTCTTTGAGTGTTAAGACATTCCCAGAACACAAACTAAGCCAACTGCCAGGTTTAAGTCATTCTGTGCAATTGCACAAATGAATGCACTCAGGACTTTAGGAGACTTAAGCATGTCAGTAAATCTGGGATTAATAAATGAATAATGGTAATTAGTTATGGCTTGACTACTCGCTTTCAGCTCCAACAAGTTACCTTGAAAAACCACATATTTTCAATCCCATTTAACGTCATTATGATTCACCTTATCAGTTAAATGTGTGATACATTCTTCAGGGCTGGATTCTCTGCTCTGAAATGTCACTGACCATTTTTTTGTCTCAGCTGTGGAAATGCCACATGGGCAAACCTGAGCTTAAACTTCAAATGAAACCATCACAACCTCAAGCTTCCTCCTCACTTTTTCAATCCCATGCCTGTGTTTGTGTGCAGCTTCACCATTTGAACAGCACTGACAACATTTCCATCAGCTGTACAAGGAGAGAAAGAACAAAGATGTGAGGCAATTGTTTCAACCACTCAGGATTCATTATTAGCTTTTAAGTGCCATTTAAACAGGCTGTATTTTGTGACAGAACTTATAATTCAGAATCTGTGCAGTCATTTTCCTGACAATCCATTGAGGAGCAATGCTGGGGACTGTTTCTTGTGCAAACAATGAGCTTTTAGGACATTTGAAAATTCAGCTTCTGATTCATCCCAAGAGTAGAGCAGAGCTGATCAGTGGGTCTGTGGGCTCCTGAGACCAGATGACAACTTCTAGAACAAAAGTGTAGTCAGGGATTTAAATAAGGAATTCTATCCAGGAATCTCCAAGGAATTTACCAGCATGAAATCAGTGCATCTTTATACATCTCAGAAGGATTGTCAGAAAAAAAGCAAAGGGGGGTTTTTTTGGTGATTGGTTCAGGATTAGATAGGAAACCAGTGAGAGTCAGGGATAAAATATGAAATTTTGATCCTTCCAGTAATATCAAAGTGTTTGTTAGGGGAGGAGATGATAAGTGACTTCTTTTGGTTGGGGTTTTCTGCTTGTACTTCCTGAAAAGGGAAAACTGGACCCCGGTGTTTGCAGCTCCCAGCCCCAAGCTCTTACCAGAGCTGCAGTGAGACATTTGGTCCTTGAAAGAGGGGAGGCTGGCACTTCACAAGCTGCGGAGAGTCTGAGCAATGCAAGTAAGTTATGAACACAGGGCTGGAAAAATAATAATAATAAAAAAAAATTTTAAAAGGCAAACCAATCTTTCAATATTTTTGTAAAATTTCCCCTGAATATCCTCTCCCCATCCCTTCAGGTACAGAGTTATTAAAAGCTGATCATTGGTGTACTATTACCTCTGCTTTCTCACAAAGTGATCCTCCTGGTAAGAAGTCACAAACACAAACTAGAGATTAATCTTGTGCACCAAACCTAGTCCTGGATCTAGAGAACAGAGCACAGGGCTGGGAGTGAATGAAAAAGTTTTACTCTTTTCCAGATTCTACCAAGTAAGGAATTATTTTCCTTTATGTCTATTTTCAGCAAAATGCATTTCAAGAGAGTACTTTCCTACCTTGAACTATCCCTGTTGGAACTGGAATTTGCTCATAAGTTGTGATCTGGGATAGCTGAAGGAAGAAAATTACACAGGTTTTAACACAGCAGTTTTCAACTACGTTTTATAATAATTGATAGCTAAAACTCAAGCTTTATATTCCTCACAACAGACTTGAACTGGAAAAATATCTACTTGCTTTTTTATTTTTGCTACTGTTAATGTTTTGGGGGTTTTTATCACTCTATTACAGCTCTAAACTCTCACCAAGCTGAAATCCATAGCCTAAATCTGGGGTACAGCAGATCCCATCCCTGTTGGAATAACACATTTATAATACATATTTCCAGTGCATTGTTTAATCAGAATAACATAGAACTACTGACACTAAGGGTTAGTCTTGTACATACTCCTACATGCTGAATGAGTTTTTCAATATTAAGGTTCCTGGATCAGAGCAAGTGTTTGCATGTAGGCAAACACAGATCTACTCAGAGCCTCACCTACTGTTGCTCTCCAGGTGTTATCCCATGAGCAAACAGTAAGACTTTGTTTTACAAAACACTGACCTATGGACTCTTTAGTCTTTTAAATTCAATTACTTTTTTAATATTAAAGACCCAGAAATTGCCAAAGGTGAGCTGAGAACTACCAAAACTAAGCCTAACACGGTTTGAGAACAGCAAACTAAAGGTGACAAGCCTGCAAAGCCAGGCCAAGTGTCACACACATCCTCAGAGCCACCAGCAGGTAGGTCCCTAAGGGTCTTGATGGAATTGTTAAAGCTCACCATGCTTCCTCTGCCAAGGACAGCTGCACTTGCCAAGGAGGTTATCAATTCCATCTGCACACTGCCCCCCGTGCCAAACATCATCACACACAGACCTGTCAGCAGGGCTGCAGCTGTGAGATCTCATTAATCCTCTTCTGTCATAATAAACTGCACTGGCAGAACCCTGTTAATTAAACTCGTTCACCTTCCTGCCTTGGCTGCTGCAGACATGCCCTAAGTACCTTGTTTAGGAGCATCTCTTCTAATCCCCACATCCTTCTGCTCTGAGCTCCAAGAAGGCTGGAGATGACTAAATCTGTGGGAGGGGTAAATAAAACTCACCGAGCAGAGCACAGCTCCTATACTTCAGTGTGATATGATCAGAAATGTTCAAACCCAGCAGTGACCACAAGCAGGCCTCGTTTGGACACGTGCCAGGTGTGATCAAAGGCTGCCAGCACAGCACAGCCCCTCACCCTGCTCCCAGCCATTGTTCTCCAGGACAGCAATTCCTAACAGGAGAGATGCTCTGCACAAGGGTTGACAGGCTTCAAAGCAGGTCTGTCATCCAGGCAATCTTCAGAACAGCCTGAGAGTAGGGCAGGAAATTGTGTCAGAACAAGGAAATGATAAGAATAACTGCCTATTTTTGTAACTATGAATTTGTTGGTACTGGATCATTCCACTGATCCATCAATTTCCCTGCCCCGCCTCCATCAGCGACCAGTTTTTTTTCAGAGCTGAGGAAAGTGGAAACCCCACAGAAGACATAGGGGCAATTGCACAATGCTGGAAGTTCAGGGAAATTATCCTCAGCAGCTTCAGGAGTGGTAATGTTTGTAAATGAAAGCACAATACCCAGGAGCAATTATTCTAGCTGTGTTTTTCCTACTTCGTCAGTCCGCGTGCTCCAGAATATAAACAGGAATACTGAGTTACAGTAACTGGTGACTGTCTGTTTCCCAGCAAGGCCAGTGGGCTCTGTTTCTCATTCTCTTTGCTTGCTGTGAACCAGATCTGATGGTTTCCCAGCCTACCTAGGAAAACCTACCAGTGATGCAAAGCCAAGAGTTCTCTCTGTGAAAAGGTGAAGATCTGAGATTATTGTAGAGAGTGTTGGTGGAAGAGACACAGGGTGGAGCGTGAAGTGCTGGGGTAAGGCCTCAGCTGCTATGATTTAAAACAGCCCCTGAGGCTGCTCTAATTTACTTTGGAGCCTTTCCTAGAACAAGGTTGAACATTTTTACAGAGAGGACACGAAACACAAAAGCCTTTTGCACAGGCAAAACCAAATGAAACAATCCCTAGGCACAAGTGTCTAATCCCTCCTCTTTAAAAGCCCAGGTGTTTTGACTGGGAGTTTAAACTCTTGCATAAGTGAGGCCAGGTGGAAACCCCACCTCTGTGTACACAGCTATGTTCCCTTTCCTCTTGGTTTGACAGAATCCATCTTGAGTGTAGATAATTAGAGGGGAAAAAAGCGCAGAGCAGCCTCTGATATAACATAAAAATAAAAAATGGGTGAATTTGAGGTGTAGAAGCAAGAGGTAGCACTTAGCTTTGAGAACACTCGTTAAAATTCATCTTCCACATGTCTGAGTTGTTTATGGAGGATCACCTCAGCCACTCAGCCCCGATAAACTATAAGAGCCAGTCTGGAGATTTATGGCACTGCAGCCTGAAAAAAACCCCACCTAATTCTTGTCTCAGCAGTTTGAGGCTGATATAAAATATATACGTATAACAAAAGTGCTTTGAGCTTGCTTTTCCCCCTGCCTCCCTGATAAACCCAAAAGGTTACTGTTAAGATTTTTAATATAAACCTAGGGACCAGGTGGGTGAAAGAGCACTAAAAGTTGAATGATGTTTCCAGGTAACAGCCAGAGCTGACAGCCAGGTGCTTTATATATCCAGCTCCAGCTGATAAGAGATAGGCAGGCATCAATAAGTTGGGAATAAAAACGTATTCTGGTTTGCACAGGGATATGAATAAAGGTTTTAGTACAGAATGACCAAACCAAATTATGTCTGTACATTTACCATCCTCAATACCTAGAACTAAGATGCAGCAAAAGAAAACAGAGAAGAAAAACAACCTGTTGAGTGTGGGTGTTTTAAAGGGTTTTGTAATGCATAAATGCATTTATGATGCATGTATGTGTTTTTATGGCATTTCTATAAATCAAGATGTTCCAAAATGATGTATCCTTTAAGCATCTTGTTGTTCATTTTCTTTATAAATCTCCAATTGATGCAAATAATTTGGTATTGAGAAAGACTAAGCAACCAAGTTGGGAGAGACTTTGTTCTTCAAAAATCAGGATTTTTACCATTATTGCAGTGCAGCCTTAGCACCAAAATGCTTTATTTTTTCTACATCCTGGAGACAACTGATGCAATTCCATTGTTCATCTAGTTAAGTGGAAACCAGGGCTCCAAATCCCTCAAGATTCTGGGCAAACTGTTCCCGCATGGTCACTTTTAAAACTTTATTTCACCACCGACATTTCCATGTTGCAAGCTGTGATCTAGCAGGTGAAGGAAGTTGTGACACGATTCTCCTCTTACACCAGGGAGAAAACACCAGTGCATTTTACTTTCCTTTCACCCCCATGTGCACTTTTCCAAGCCCCTTTCTGGGTGATGGGAGAGGAGGAGGAGGAGGAAAGGGGGAGAATTGTCCAGCAGTGACACAATAGGTTGAGGGCTGACAGGAGGCAAGCAGATCACACCACTTCTCCTGGCTGGAATCACTCTGCAATCAAGGCACTCCTGGCAGCCAGCTGCTGCTACAGGCTGCCTCCACCTATGTTTTATAAAGGACTAAAGAGAGCAATTCTGTGGGATCAAGGAGGAGGGGAACCAACCTGGACCATTTGCAAGTCAAGTCTCTACAGGGAGCAAGGAAAGTTCACGAGAGCTTGAACATCTTTTTCACACAGCAAGACAAAAACTACACTGGTGTATGTCTGCCTGAATTTAGTGCTAGAAAGAGTCAAATGATGCCAGTGAAACATCCACATAAATGCCAATCAACACATACTATCCTCAATATCCTTGAACTTCGAACAGTATAATTCACCAGGCACCAGCTGGTGAGTGCTTTTATTTGTTTTCCTATGAATATTCCTTTCTAAGTGATGAGACACTCCGTTCTGCTGAAGGCCAAATGTGAAATTATAATTGCAATGATGCCTAAGTGGAGAAAACTGGGAATCCTTCCAGACTCTTATTTTGAAAACATGGAAGTAAATTGGAGAGTTAGAGAGGGAGCCATGGAAAGAAAGAGAGCATGTACTGGGTAAAGGAAACAAATATTTGTTTGCTTGTAAAGTACAAGTTCTTCTCCCCATCACCAGTAAACACCTTCAAATTTAGTATAGGAAAGAAGGTTTGCAGTCAAGAGCAACCCTAGAACCGGTGATTAACCCAGGGGGATGTCCACAACTTTTACTTGCTATCCCAGATGCCATAAAACACTCTTGGTACCTTAGAACAATCTACATCTATTTCATTGGAGATCACAAGGTACAGAAAACAAAGTTCTGCAGAAAAACATCACATAAAAACATCAAGAGTATTTTCTCTTCTAGATTCCTTTAACAGGAGATATTTTAAACATGAAGATGGTAACTTCGTAACAATAAGAGGTGGTCCCTGAAAGCAGACCCTTGTGCCACATTAGAATAAGTCCATGCCAATAATGGTATCAAACCCTCCAAAAATGAGCAGTGTTCTCTGGTCAGTCCCTGAATTATTTCCCCTGCCCAGCCTGGCTCCTATTACACCATTTCTCTGCCTGTGGCCAATACTCCAGAACGTTCCATAACTAGATGGGGAAGACACATTCCAAGACTGATATAATCCTGATGGAAACGCAAAGGTACTCTGACAAAAAAAACCCCTGAAATGAGCAGAGATTCAGCATCCAAACACTTACCTGTTCCACCTGGGAGAGGAGAGAGGACACAGCTCCAAGCATCCAAGGCGTGGAGTGGCAGGGACACACAGGAACAGAGCTCCACTGCTCTGGGACAGCACAAACTGCTAAACATCACAGTGCCTTTTTGCATTGGTGCAGTTGAACTTCATTAATTAGGAGATGCCTTCCAGGTTACCCTCCCACTGCTTTTAATCCTGTGCTCAAGCACCCAACACGAATCTTCCGCCCCCAGTCACCGCCTTTTGCTAAAAAATTACATTCTCCAGAGACAAAAAACTATTCTAGACCCTTTTCTTCTCCCAGAGTTCTCACTAAACTCTTTCCAGATAGTCTGGCCTTTGAGTTCTGCTCTTCATCCAGCTCTGGAAACCCTGAGTGAGACTTTCAGTGAGATTCTCCCACTTTCCCTGGTTTTGCATCACTTGGAAAAACCTGAACTGACTGCATAAATTCAAGTTGCTATTTTGGCTGACACAAGCTGACAATCAGGTTCGCCTGAACCCTTCTCCTCTGTAGCTCTGAAAGAGAAGTTGAGCTTCAACAGCCTTTTAAACAGTGGCTTAATAGGTCTGGTCAGAGAAGGGGACTCTGCCTGCTCCCCATCCCCCTCCAGATGCTCATGCACCTTGCTGCTCACTCAACCCACTCCACTCGGCATTAGATCCCTCTGTCAAAGCCTCCAACAAGGTAACCAGTTCCAGCACTGAGATGGAACAGGGATAACCTGGGAACAGAAATGTTTTCCAGTATTTTAGCTCTATGAAGAGGACTTCGCTGGTCACACCATACAGTTCATTTCTTCATGTCAAACCTTCTCAATAGCTTATTGATCTTGCCCTGGTTCCCAAAGACAGACCAGATTAACCAGGTCAGATGTGGATTCTTACAAAGCAAATCACTTCCCACCTGAGGAGAATTTCCTCTCTAAAAATTGCTCATTAATATTTGGGTTGAATTTGTCTGCCTAAAAATGCTACAAGATGAAAGCACTTCCCCTTTTTGGTTCTCGATGCGCAGGAGAAAAGCCCACATGAGTCTGGGCTATTGCTTCATTTGCCTTTATGAATGTTTCATATGGCTGTGTTTTGCATACCTTTAAACCTTTGTGAGAAGGAGTGGGAATGCTGAGAAAGTCTGATACAGCATAAACCTTCTTAAATTTACAGACTGGCTCTAATTTGTGGCCTATCCAAAGAGCAACTGTTGCACCATCACCACCATCACCTTTTGTGCTTTTAGAAGAAATAGTGAAAACCTACATGGGTAAGAAATTTAGTTCCACAATTTTTACAGAGAAATTAAATTTAGAACTGTTTTACTTAAAGGGTCAAAATGTCACATTTCCAGAAGGAAATAAACTTTTTTCAGGAGTCTGAATCTCAAAAAAAAAAAAAAAAAAAAAAGGAAAATTCAAGAGTAAGGAATGAAGTCTAATCTAAAAGTGAAAGTTAGTACACTGATTTTCAAAATTACAGCACTAAGAAGGCAGGAAAAAGCTGCTTCTTTACAAGTCTATCACTCCTAACAGCTGATACATCAATGATGTACACTGACAATCTTGTTTCTAAGACTGGTAGTTAAATAGAAAATATCTTTAGAAATTTGCCAAATTTAATTGGATAAACCCAAAATGATCTTTACGAGGACTCAACTTAATCAAAACTGGGAAAGTTATTTTTATACCACTAGAAGAACTACAAACATCCTGTGCAGACTCCAACATTCATTTCCTCCAGTGGCTGCAGCAAATCAGAGACTTCAAGGATAAACCTTAAAACAGTTTCAGGAATAGTGCGTGCCCAGAGTTTAGCTGTGCTTTCAGTAAGACAGATCAACTGTTGAGTCATTCTTTTCCTCCGTGCTATTCTTTATTCAGAGCCTGATGTTCCCATATGATTTAGTAAAGTTATAAAAAAAACATGAAATATTTCTCTCCGGTGTTGACAACACAAGACAGACTTGATGGAAGTCTCTCCTTCTCCTCTGTCTGAAATGAATATTTTCCCTCTCTTCCTTTGCCTCATTCTGACAGGGAGAAACCACATCATAGCCCTCTTATAGAATATTATTTCCTTCTGGTTGTAGAAGGCCATGGGTTCTGTTGCACAAATAAGTGGCTGTGTCAAACACATTATTTCACTATTAACTGTATTTCTATTTTTAAATGGTCACAGCACCTGAACTGTACAGAAAAGAAGTAGCTATGGTAAAACAGCTCAGATTCTCCATTTGTTTGTATAGGAACTGCTGTGTGTCTGAATTAAATAAGGTTAAAAAGGTTTGTTACCCTATCCTGATTGGCATCACCACATTCTTCCACTTCCTATACCACTAAACTTCATGCCATAGTGCTCAGAACAGCACCACTCTTACATGATGGAGCTAAATAGAAACACACCTGGATCCTCTTCCATCACGAGGTTCCAAGGCCATGGGCACAGGCTGGTTTTTGGCTACTTCCATGTTTTGCCAAAGAAGGGCCTGAAGTGTTCAGGCAAAAAATGGGCTTTGTCTGCCCTTGTCTCAGCAGCACAGAAACACTCTTCCCTTCTGGCTGAGCTGCAGGTTTTACCCTCAGGTGAGCTGGAAGGTTCAAACACCAGAGAGAGCAGATCTGGTGATAGAAGAGACAAAAGGTACAGTGGATGAGCAAAGGGCGGTTGTGCGGCTCTGGTGCAGAATGGACATTAAGTGTCAGCAATAGAAATGGCAAACAGGAGAAAAAGCAAAGAAATAGTCTCATGGCTTGCTTCAGATGCTAAAGACGATCAGTTGACACTCAACAGATAGATGGCTTGGAGGAAGAATTGCAGTCTGCAAGAAATCCATACTGAATCTGAAAATCAGATGGATAACAAATGGGTATACAGAAATATCAAAAGCTTGAGCTCAAAGTGCATTTGAGGCATTATTACCGTTCAGACTCTATAAATGATTCCATATCCTGAAAACCTTTTGAGACAGTCTCAATTTACAGTTGCATGTTGAGAAGGTGAATAATGTTTAGAAACTTTTGAGAGCTGAAATAGGCAATAGTACCAAGCACTTTCCCTCAGATCATCATCAGGATCACATCTGGGAATCTTACTGTTGTACAAATTCTGAGTACAGTGATATTTGGGGGAGAGGCCAGAAATTAAATCACAAGGTGACTAAATGAGACAAGGAGTTAAACCCCTGGGAGAACCTGCAGAGCATGTGAAGCACAAGCCCACAGGTCTGAACACCAACTCGCCCCCATCCAGGATCACTGCTCATAAACAGATCCCAGGGCCACATGCCAGCCAGGAAATACACTCCTGCTTATGCAAACAGCCAGCAAAAGTTCAGAGAACGTGACATGACACCAAAGAACAGGATCCAGGCACATTCAGGGGAAAAACCTGACCACAGCCTGCCTGAGCTGATGGAGCTGGGCCCTGGAGAAAGGGAGGTGCTCACCCAACCCCTCTCTGCTCCAAAGCTGGCATTGCACTGAGAGGCTGAAAGCCTGAGCACCTGTTGAGGGAGGGAAATAAAAGACTTATCATGGAGGTTAAGAGTATACATGGAAGAGGGAGAAAAACAGTGAGAGGCATGAAAATGTATCAGGTGAGATCCAGGTGTGCCACCTCCTGTAAAGGAGTTTGTATCTTCCCAAGAACAGCAAGAGGCTGGTCAGGGGTTCATCAGGCTTGCCTAGGAATGGGGTTGTAAGGATTCTGTTTAATTCCTTTCTCTAAAAGAATTAACCAACCTTCCATGTTATCCAGGTTACCTTCATGGTCAGAGAAGCCCTCCAAAAGCCACTTGCAGTGAAATGACTACAGATTCTGTGCTAGAAAATCTCATTTGCAAAGTACAATGGAAAATCGTAAGAAGTTCACAGAGGCTGTGCCAGTGCTCCAGCCTTGTGTTCAGCCTTGAACACAGATAAGCATTAATTTTGATTAATAGCACCTTAAAGGAATCCCTGTTTTTCTAGACAAGGAGAGAAACCATAGAGATTTATGAACCAGAACATAAAGATCCATTTTGGGTCGCACTATTTTTCTTTTATAATTAATGGTTAGTGATAAAAAAAAAAAGAAGAGTTTAAAATTGCAATACTCTCTTTATTGCATCCAGCTGTTGTAAGCTGCAAGGTAATTTATCTCCATCTCAGCCATAGAATCATGGGTGTTAAGGGTGGAAAAGACTCCTTAAGCAATAACCCACCATGGTGTTGAAGGTTTTGCTACAGTCTGGGTAGACAACATCCCTTTTCCTCATCCACTGGGCAGGTGAGCTCAGAGGAGACACTCTGTCAGCCACAGGAGATCAGGCTGGTCAGGCAGGACCTGCCCTGCACACCCTGCTCTGGCTGGGCCTGATGCCCAGCTTGTCCTGCAATCCCACTCAAGATGATCTCTCCTTAAAATTCCTTGGCACCCACATCACTCTGCCAGGTGTGTATACCTCATTTCTGGCAAAAGACAGAAGAACAAAAGTATTAAACAGGCCCCTGGTGACAGCCCAAAGTGACAGCCTGTGCTCTGGGGGTACAGCACGTGTGTGACTGCATCTTGAGACACCCCTTCCTACAGGACAGGCATAAAGCAGAGGGCTGAATCAGCCTTACCCTGTTTGATGAGTCATTTAAATAAACTGTAATACATTATTTCCTATTTAAACTAGAAAATTACTCCATCTATAGGAAAAGGTGCTAATTGAGGAAGGTATTCAAGTTGTCTCTAATCCATTTACAAGGAAGGCAGAAAAAATTGCTGCAGTTCACACACCTGGTGGTGCTTTGCCCTGCTTTCCTGTATGACCACATTCCTCTGAGCAAGTGCTGTCCCATGCTGCTCCCAGAGCCTCATACCTCACTTGGTGATTGCTTAGCAAACAGCTTCTCATTTAACTAGTGTCCCATACTAATTATGGCGGGAAATAATAACAAGCATTTCCCTTCTGCTGAGCTGGGTGTGCTACAGACACAGTGAACATCTTTTTTTCTGGTTGCAAAAAGCAGAGAAACTATGAAGATTTATGTACCAGGAGGCAAAAATCCATTTTGAGCTGCACTATTTTTCTTTTATAATAGATGATTAGCTGCCTTTCAGCCCTGTCCTTGCTTATTAGTCATGGGGTGGCAAGTGGGTTTGGAACCAGGGCTGTGATAAAACTTTGTCTTCCAGTCACCTCCCGAGGTATTTCCAGTGTAGTTTTAGGCAAGAAGAATTCAAACACTTGAAAATTTTATCCTGAGGGAATTAGGCTCTTTATAAGATTCAGTTTCTTAGTTGTCTCTAGAGAAATCCTTAGCCACAAAGAGGAAGTTTCCTCTGCCTCCCTGCTTTTGTAACTTTTGTAAAGGTCCTTTCCTTGTTGCTTTTTATTCAGGCTTCAAGGATTGGTTAGGGAATGGTTTCATGCTGTGTTTGTAGAGCCTAACAGGACCCTGAAGCTGTAATGACAATATGACAGAAGTGAAGCACATATGCTCCAAAGCCAGGCTGATTTCTGCTATACCTTTAATGCACCCTCAGAGACAGTCTAAAAAAATATTTATTAATTTCCTCAAAAAGCCATGCAGCTCAACCAAAACTTACTGGAAATGGCTGGAAAAGTTTGTGTCACTCCCACCCAGTCCGGTTCCTCCAGGGGCAAAGCACAAAAGGAATCGGGTGCTGCTGCAGTGAATCCCCACCAGCCTTTCCCCGCAGCAGGATTCAGCTCAGTCGAGTACCACACCTGGCAGAGCTCTCCAGGGCTCGTTCCTGAGGTTCTCAAGCTGCTTTAGGATGAGGAAACCGGTTTGGATTTTGCTGCCGCACTGTGGCCGTGGGGAGCAAAGATCCCAAGGAGAGATGCTGCAACTCAGACAACTCCACAGCTGCACAGACTCCAGCCTTTGCATTTTCTTAGTATTTCTTATGTCACTTGTTTTGAAGCAGAATTAGATATTATACATATCAAAGAAATTTTTTTTCTGATAAGAAATCTGAGAAATTAGGGCCTGAGCATGAGCATCCTGGTGAAAATTAAGCAAAGTATGATATCTGTGGAAGCTCTTGGCATCCCCAAGAAACAGTTTTCAGCAGCCCTCAGGTGCAAGTGGACCCTGAGGGACTTAAAAAGACCACCAAAAAACAAAAGTCTTCCCTTTACTGTACAGTTGCTTAATAAGAGGCCTTTTGGTTTTCCTGTAGCAGTTCCTATTTTGTATCCCCTAAATATTTCAGAATTCTTACCGTTCATAGACCAGTAAACTCTCTCCCACCCCCAAGTATAACCAACTCTGAGTTAAACCACATGGAAACTTTGAGCAAGCCTGAAAATCGAATCAGTTCAGTGCAAAACAGTGAAGAGGCGACACAAAAACAAAATATAAAAGCTCTCATGTTCCCTCCCAGTGAATATTAGCACTGATGTATGGAAACACCAAAAATCTTATTCCAAATCCCCTTTTGACTCTGACACAGAGGCTTGTCCCCCGTGAAACTGAAAGCTCAGTGAAAGCAAACCTCACTCACAGGTAACTGCTGGCTACAGAGGAATAGCACAAAGTCGGTCAGCTTCTCCAACCCAGCCAGTTCCCAGGTCCTGGGGGCCTGCAGGAGGTGGACAG
The DNA here is from genome assembly GCA_024734555.1 of Trochalopteron elliotii. Lineage (NCBI taxonomy): Eukaryota > Metazoa > Chordata > Aves > Passeriformes > Leiothrichidae > Trochalopteron > Trochalopteron elliotii. Next base: position 3,255,644 of record JANPWX010000377.1, read on the forward strand.
AAATGTAGAAAATTGCAGGCAGTGAGAGCAGACAGTGTCAGAGCTTCCAAGGGCAGCTGCTTCCATTTGACTCCTGAACTTTTGTGTCTATTTTAGCAGCAAATGAAACCCGTGTGTTTTATGAGCAGCCAGAGCATCCTCCAGCTTTGTCAACCTCCCCCAAAAGTTGTGCAACAAGAGTGTGGATAAGATGCTGTTTCAAATCCCCCAAATGTAAGGCCTTTATAAGTTCCACCCTCATCCTTCCCATGATTTAGAACAGCCTGAAATGTGCTTTAAATTACACACTGAAATCCTTTAAATGGTTGCTACACTCCCTCATTGAACCCTGCCAGTTAAACACCATTTTAAGATGATGCCCATTGCAAAGTCTGATCACTCAAATGTTTCTCCATTTTTTTTTTTTTATTTGTTGACTGGCCTGAAAGAGCTGACAACCTCCCTATATGACTGTCCCAGGATACATAAGCACATTCCCTTGTAGACATTCAAATTACCTCTAGAGATGGAACTGGAGAAGCTCTGTCTTGAAGCAATCTGGTCCCATTAGTGCTCACAGCTTGCTGGTAGTTTATCATTTTTCCGGAAGACTAATCAGGCTGTCAAAACAATGGTTTGCATGCAATCTGCAAGAAAATTTTAGGGGGAAAAAAAAAAAGAAGGAAAAGTTAAGATATTAATTTGCAGAAACTTTCTAAGACTTAATGCAAAAATTCTGTGCATCTTCTCCCACCTGGCCAATGTTAAAACATGAAAAGTGATGGGTCTGAAATACTATAAAGTGTAAAGTGCTTGATCATTACTTTTTTTAGGTTAAATATTGGCTCAAATTCAAAAGGGAGGCAGTATGTCAGCTACTGCTGAGTCTTTACACCGCGTTTTTCAGAGGAAAACTTTCTATTTTGTAGAAAACCAACACCTGCAACTCCACGATGAACTTGCTCAGCTCCTTTCATCCTACAGGAATATCAGAATATCTGCAATTATGTATCTAGTAAAAGTCTCTAAATAAGGAGACACCTCCATCCAGTAATGTGAGGGCAATGCTTTTTGTATCCTGTCATCTCAAAAAAATACATGCAGCCTATCATAATGTCTACAAATGCTTTTTATTGATAAATATTCTGTATTAATTTGAATCATTTTGATAAACGTGGCAGTGAACACAAGTACCAATATCCCCCAGCACAAAATCAGGTGTTGAAACTCAGAAAAGCTGATTTATCTGTGTGCAAGATAGAGAAAATAACCCTCAAATGTAGCCACTTATTGACCAGTGAGGGATAAAAAATCCATTTCCACCACAAGGTTTTGCTTCTGCTTCGGCAGTAGCTGTACTAGTAATGGGCTGAAGATGGAGAATTTCTTTACAATATTTCCCCAATTAAGAGAAAGAAATCTCTGGGAGATCTGTCCAGCAGGATTACTGGACTCTCTTGGTAAAACTAAATTACTTCATTGATCCTCACAGACATCCTCCTTCCTTTGAAAGTCCATGTGAGAGGGCGGCACAAAGGCTGAAAAATTGAAGCCTAGATGTAGCTGAAAAACAGACTAGAAGGCTTGATTACATTTTCCATCAAGTTACCCTGGTTTATTGCATTGCAGCCCTGGAGAATTTGATTAGCAATTTCTCCTCTTCATTCATCCTCATGTCATCTGGATTTCAAACCTCTGATCCATATCTGCAAACATGCTAACACAGATCCCAGCTTGGTCCTGTCACTGCCCACTCCTGACATACCAGAATTTAAGTGTCAGAAACTCCACTTTATTTGTGGTTAACTGGTGCAAGTTCCCCACTGGAAGAAATAAGGGAAGCCCAGAGCAAACCTGGACTGAAGTCAAAGCAAAGTGCACGAAGCAAGTTTATTTTTTTTTTTTTTTAATGTGGCATTTACACAGAATGATATATTACCTCTAAAAAATGAAAGATTAAAAAGTGAATTGACTTGGCTTGGACACACGTCCTGTGTTTAGGCTCGTGCAGTGCACGTGGGCACCATCAGGACTCTGACACACACCAAAATGCTCTTCCCAGCAGCAAAGGAAGATAAAGAGATCAGTCTCATTGCAGCACACACCATCCCAGAGCAGTGATGGAGGCAGTGGAAAACACATATTTAACACATATTTAAAGTGCAAATTTAAAGCATAATACCAGCTCTGCCAGGTTATCTGGAGTGCTAACTGCAAAAGCCAAGGAATATCACCAACTAATGTCATTATCACAGCTCATCTTCGCTTGCCACACATCCCTTTCACAGGATAGGAAAAGGAAAAACTTCCCTACGTCCTCTGTCACATGGATGGGTTGGTTTTTTGGGTGTTTTTTTTCCTTTTTTCAGGCCATTTCAGAGATTTCTACAAAAGTAAAGCCTCCATTGCTCTGAAAGCTTTCCAGCAGTGTCTTTACAACCCTACCTCAGCAGCATCACTGCTATCACTCTGCACCAGAGACAAACCCTCTCTCTGAAAACCACATAGATTTAAAAGTTTAGCCTGTTAGGATAAAAAAAAAATAAAAAGTTCCATCTGCAGTTCCCCTTGGATCTGGGGCTGCTTTACAGAATTACAGCAGGACGGAGGGAGGTGTGGAAAGCCCCGGGGTCTCTGGCAAAACAAAACTCGGGGAGGGGGACCATGAGCAGAGCAGCTTTGCAGGTGCTTGGCTGCGGGGAGGATTCGCTTTGCAGAGCCCAAGAAACCATCCAGGAAGGGTGGATCGGGCTTACACCATCTGCAAAGAGCTGCAGCATCTGCTCTGCGAGAGGAGCTAGAGGGTTCCCCGCACAAGAGAGCTCTGTGCCAGCAGATGGCACCGGGAAACCATAAATCCAAAACCCTGCAGGATCGCAGCTGCTCCGGCTGCCTCCAGCCCCGCAGCCATCCTTGGCTCACCCAGGCTGCACAGAGATAGATAAATACACTGATAAGGTCGTAATTCTGCACTAACTTGTGCTCGGGGTTGGGTTTTTTCTGCTGCAGCTCCATTTATTTATTTCCTGCCCTCGCTGTGGGAAGGATGATAATAGCTGTGTACGGAGAGGGAAGAAAGGAAGTGGGAATTCAGTGGGATGCCTGTTGATACATAGAAGAAGTGGCATGGAAAAGGCAAATATTCTCCTCAGCCCATTCAGCACTCTGCTCACTCGTCTCAGCTGCAGGAAACATGATGTGAATTTGGTCTCAGCATACCTGCACATATAGGCAGGTGGGGAGACTGGTAAATACTGTGGTTGGATTTTAATTCAGTTGTTTTTCTCTATTTGCACTGTATCTAGGCACTTCTTCATGAAAATTCCTCTCCTGTTTATCATATCATAGAGCACCTGAAACTCAGCTCACATTTCCACAGCCTTCTCAGAAAAACGACACCAGTTACTGACAAAAGGTGGGAGGGAATCACTTGGCTAAGTACAACAAATATTTTGTTTCTAACTTTGCCTCACAGCAAGAGGCCAGCATAGTTTGTCCAGCAAAATCCCTAAAAACTGTTCCCAGCAATTGCTTCAGAGTCTGGGGTATGGGAAAATGCTGCCTTGGTGACAGCAAAGGGAAACACTGAGGAACAGAAGAGAGCAGCTGTGATTGCAGGGCTAAGCCTTGGCCACAAGAAACTGTATTTACAATATCCCTGGATTTCTGGATTTTATCAATTCTAGGTACTACTCTGTAGTCTTCACCTCCAAATCATATAAAGTTTCCTCCAAATCTAAGGCCTTTTCCTCACGTTGCTATTTCCTTCTATAGATTACTCAGAGGGCTTCCAGTTTTAAGAACAGCAATATTTACATTTGCTGCTGCATACCTCCTTCCAGAGCCTTGTCTTGGGGCTTTTAGGAGTGTGCCTGAGCAAACATGACTCTTTATATAGACTTCAAGAAGAGGTAACTCGAGTAAACACTGTGCAACTTAAAACCTTGAAAGCTAATATTTGGCAAGCTCTTGTGTTCACAACTTTGGAAAGGCTCACCTCTGGAAATAAAGCAAGAATATCTTCTCCTTAGGAGAAAAAAAAAAAAAAAGAAAAAAAAAGAAAAAGAAAAACAAGTCAGAGTGGCAAATCCACGCCCAGGACTAACACTGGAATTCCTGACTTCATACATTATCCTACATTGGGAACAACCATACACAGATGCTGGTTTTATAGAGCCAGGTTTTACAGATGCAGACCCCCAGCACAAGACTTTCAAGAGGAGCCTTTGTAACCTGCCTGATCTGTATGGGCAAGCTGCCCCAAGGCTTGTGAAAAAGCTGAAAATCCACACAGCAAAAGTGGGAGGAGTGGAGGCAGCCAGGGATTGATTAACAAAACAAAAAAAAAAAAAAAAACCAACCCTGAAACAAGCAACCAAAAAACCCCATCAAACCTCACACCAAAACAGCCCAAAACTGAGCACTTGACTTGGTGAGAAAGTAGCTGAGAATGTATTGTGGGCTGTAGAGTGCCCCAGCCCTACCAACTTTGCTCCCAGTAAGTTAATTCAGGTTTCTCACAGCTTTAGCACATACTCTAGGAAAGGCTGCATCTCTAAAGGCAGACCTGAGCTTTTCTGCAGACTCTTTTGATTTTTTTGCTCTTCGTGTTAGCCCACTACTGCAACAAAGCTCTCAATTCCATCTATTAGGAATAAGGAGGGAGGGTCCCACATAAGCAATGCTCAAACATTTCTTTCCTCTTCCAGACAAAGTAATTCAAAGATCAGCATCATCTCCCAGGTTTCAACATGAAAACTAAGGCACAGAGCAGGGCATGGTCTGTGCCAAGCAGGCTGGCCAACAATGTGGTTAGCAGATCTTTCCAGATTACATTAGCTGTGCACTGGCTTGGCCCCACAGGAGCTTTGAGAAGAAGCAAAGCCCAGTTACCATTCTTCTGCCACTGCTGCCAAACTCCTCAGCAGAAAAGAAACACGAAGATCATTTTCCCAGGAGGATACTGATAGCAGGATAGAAATAACATAGTAAACACAATTCTCTTGAGCTATCTGGCTCAATGCAGAAACCGAAGGGGTCAATTTGCAAAACAGCTGCACTCAGCTCCATAGAGGTCTAGGGGATTAATTTCTCACACATGCTGGACTGGATATTTATCTGATTTTTTTCCTGCTCTTCAAGACACTTTGAAGTTTCTTGAAGAGCAGGAAAAAGAGAGGCTTTGAGACAGTTCCAGCTTTCCCATGTCTGTTTAGGAACTGCTCTTAGGTTGCAGGTGGTCCTTGCTGCAGTGAATGACACTTCCACAGGGACACTGTCTGTGAGCTGCCACAGCCAAGAGCACAGAGCACACTCTTGAGGTCTATACCAGGGCAACATGAACTATTGCAATGCCATATCTTTGACAGGCTCTCCAGGGACCTTCACAGATGTTTTGGAAGCTATTTTTCAGCAACAGCCTCATTAGAAGAACTCAGCAGGAACTCTGAGTTCCCTTCTCCTTGCAACCGCCCCCTGCCACACTATAACAATGGTAAGTCTTAATTTTCTTTGTTGAATCTGTGACAGGAAGAGATGAAGAGATGATCATATGGAAGCACTGCTGAGAATCCCATGTGTAGGTAGTTGTTTGCAGCACTCGCTGTCACTCCCCAGAGTCACCAGCTTTGGGAAGTGAGAAGTGATCTCCCATGTCACAAACAACCCCACACCATTTTTATTTGGGCACTGAACATAATGGTAGCATAACCCTGCTCAGGAGCAGAGGCTTTAATCCTTTTCAACATGCAGGGCAGCAATGAGAAAAAAAAAAAAATCTCTATGCATGCAGGTATTTGGTTAAGCACAAAAAGGTCCTGGCATCTCTCCAGCCCAAATTGCTCTTTCCTTTGATGCTGGATTCCATCTACCTCATGTAATGGCCCATTGGTTTGGCTGTCAGCAAGAACTGGACCTGAGGCACATACCTCTGGAGGTAGTTGACTAATCCAATTAAGTGGAAGCAAAAGAAAGTTGAGATCCCTCTTGTATTCCAGACATGAGCAGGAAAGAGGCATAAACAAGGGGTTTTTATTTACTGAAAGAAGTTAACTCAAGAGTTTAATTTGGGAAACTTGCCACAGACAAATGATTTTACTATTATAATTAATAACTTTCCTTCAGCTTATCTCCACATGTTTTCATGGTAGCTGGTATCACTGCTTTGATTTTACAGGAAATCAAAGACAGATGAAATATCCTCTCCAAATTTCTTCTTCCTTCCAGGCCAGTAGCAGAGCCTTGAACAAAACATGGATCTCAAGAAATACCTGAAAGTTTAGATCCTGCCAAGCTAAACTAACTTTCTAATCCACTTTCAAGTTTGTGTTCAGACAAGCTCTTCTGAAGCCCAAAAAAGCCCAAAGAATTTCTGAATTACATCATTTATCCATACTTGCTGTGATGCAATTCCTTTTTGCAGACCAATTTGCTACCTCTTTTTCCATCTTTCCCATCCTTCTTCCTGCAATTATTGCAAAGCCACCCACATGGTGCCTGTTTCATGGTGAACTGGATTTTCTTAGCTGGCCCCACTCCTTTCCTAGGCAACAGCCAAGTTCCAAGTGTGTTCTCTAGCTCAGGTGTGTAGAATCACAGAATGGTTTGGATTGGAATGGACCTTAAATCTCATTCCACCCCCCGGCCATGGGCAGGGACAGCTTCTCTGGGTAATATCTGCTAAGAGCAGTGATTGGCTCTGAAAAACCTTAGAGGACAATAGCAGTATCTGCTTTTTTTTGGATGTATTTTTTTACCTTTTCGTTGGATGCAAGTTGTCATTGACACACTTGAATTTTTTTGCCTGCCCATTCCTTCTGGCAGATCTAGATCCAGTTTCCCTCCTCTTCCAGGCACTGGAAAGGATTGCAGGAACTGGTTGAACACCAGAGCAAGATGCATTGCTGAGAAGGTTCCCAAACAGTGTCCTAATTCCAACTGCAATGGTAGCTGAGCTCTCCACTGCATCCTGATGGAAAACACTGGGAGCCCAAAGCAGGCCTTGAACTGCCACATTTTTCTGAAGATTTCTTTATAGGTCAAAAGAAAACCAGTGTCCTAAAATCCCACACAACCTCACTGCCCCCTTGGGGACAACAGGACTTCAAGAAACAGCCACTCCACCTCAAATATAATCACCTCTGCCACAGCCTATCCCCAAAACTCTCATGTTAGAGTTCACTGTCATCAGCTTTTCAACACGCTGAACTTTTACCTTCCACAAAAGACACCCCAGCAGCTTTGGGGCCTGACAATTCACACTCTCTCTATAAGATAACTAGTACAGCTCCTGTGTGTTTGCAGGCTTGTGAAAAGACTTACCAAACTTGAGTGAGGCTTCACCATAGGAAAAATAAAACTTCATATCAGTAAAAGCTTCATATCAGATCAATAAACAGTAACACAAGGCCTGAACAGGAAGTCCCTTTCAACAGGGACTTTTGATAAGTAACAAAAATTCACATAAATCAATCAGCATCTTTATGCCCACACACTTCTGATCCTGCCAGGGAAATCCACAGCCATCACTGCAAATATTGGGCTTCAACAATCTGCGCCAAAGGATGGGGAGATAAGCAGCAGCCACAAAAATCTGCTAACACACACAGGTAACCTGAGAACTGAATGGCCAGCTGCATCTGCAAACCAAATTTTACATTTTCCCCATGACCTACATTTTGACATAAACCCCAGAAATTTGGGGAGGAAACACTTCTTCCAGAGTGTTTCTGCAAAAATTCTGTGAGTAATTATTTAATCATCTTTGGCCATATTTCTTATGCACATGTAGAAGAGTTGCACACAGGGCAAATTTAAATTTCACAGTTTAGACTCTGGGACAAAAGATTCTTAGGAGGAATACTGCAAGATTTTCATACCCCCAGCTTTTCTCTCAATATTTATAGCACAAAAACTGGGCATAGAGTTGGGAATAGTTGATGAATTTTCTGTGGACTTATCCTGCACTCCTCCTGCACTTACTCCTCCAAACAGCTACATTATTTGCCTCAAAACAATTTAAAAAAATAAGCCTTAGTTTGAGCAAAAGATTTTCTGTGCAATTTCTGAGGTCTAGGCAATCATCCCTTAGTAGAAACTCTTTCAGCACGTAGGGAAAGTAGGAGCAGCTACCACTGCATGGGGGCACAGGGGACCTGGCTTTGCAGAAATGTTCAAGTTTCCCTGAAAAATTAGACTGGAAGCCCCCAGCTCACCTTTGCACTCAAAATCCATTCTCTCCAGCAATCCCAGCTCCCTGAGAATGACTTGGTTTCTGGGTTGGGATTACCCTGTTTGACCAAAATTTTGTTCAGCCTGTTATGGGGATATTGCTCATTAAAGAATTTGTTTAGAGAGATGGGAAAGAATCTCCCTTTCCTTTGTTTTTAAATGGATCCAATACAACATAACCCCAAGCTCTTTTCTGTGGCTGCAACCAGCCAACACAGGTAGCCAAGATGTGCTGGCAGGCAGCAGATTACCACTCAGTAAATACACATTACTCACCTCACAGCAGCCGAGCAACCCAGTTCTTCATTACACCTTTCAAGCACTAATTAATGGCAACAGCGTGAAAATGTAATCTGTGATCCCTCTATAAGCTGTCAAGTGTTTACAGAGGGGGAAAAGGAAAGCTTTAACAGAGCTCTGCAAAGGCAGCTCCTGCTCCACACCCAAATTTCTGCTCTGCCTCACAAAAATCTGCTTTTCTTTCATTTTTATCCTCACCACGTGTTTACACCAGAAATGCCTCGATGGGAACTACAGGACAGAGACAGTGCAACAGGAATGGGCTCTAAAACTTTCAGATTTAATAGATCCCTTCCTTTGGATGAGCCATCAGTGCCTTTGTTTCTTCTCCCTGCTCTCTCAGCCTGGTAGCCTGAAGGGGGAAAGTCATTGAAAATTCAAGAGAGGAGGAAAAAGTGTTTCTGGCCTTGCCTTTCCCCCAAGCAGCTGTGCCAATGCATCCATGCCTGGTCCAATTCTCAGCAGACAGGGATTTTCAGCAGACAAATCTCCTCTGCTCTGGCACTTCATTGGCAGCCTCATCAGGACTCACAGCCCAAAGGCTGAAAGAAGCCATCCCAATTAAACCACTGTCACCCCTGGAGAGATTTCTTCCTTTGAAGGGAGAAAAAAGAGGCTCCAATTCCACTGGCAGCAAAGCTGCCATCTTTGCCACAAATAAACAGTCAGCCTTTTTCTCTGCAGGTGCCAGCTTTGCCCCTACACACTCAAAATTCAGCTTTTTTTCCTCTTGTTCTGTCATCACAACTCACTGCCAGTAGCACTTTATCTCATCCCATTTTATGGGTCACATGTGCAGCACTGTCTTGTTCAAATTATGAAGGCACAAACTCCACCTGCCACTGGTTTGTGGGTTGTTAATCTGCCTTATCTGTGTTCAGGTATCCATGTGCCATTTTCTAAGCACCAAAAATTCCATGATTTCTATTTGTTTTACCCAAAACTCCATATTCTGAAATCTTGTGGTTATGAGAACCCTGGGTTTGATTTAAAATAACAGTAGAATCAGCAAATTACAGAAATTACTTTTAGTTATGTGAGTGACCCTGTGCTAAAACCAAAAATAATTTAAGGCAAGAGTCAAAAGGAATAAATGGGGAGAAAAAACCCAGCACCATCAGAACAATATGTACTGCAGTCCAGACTACAAGGGCAATAATAAAATCCAGATAAAAGGTATTTCAGCCTAAGGTTCATTCTGAGTGAAGTTTCCAAATTACATTTGCCTTCCATCCATATCAGCACAACTCCTCTGAGGTTTGGAATGGTATGACTGAAGGCCACAGGATCAGGCCCTGAAGGAAAAAACAAATAGTATTTAACTGTTCAGAATTCCTCTTCTTTTCCTCTGCCTGGATTTCCTATGGCAGTTATCTGGGATCAGTGCAAAACACCCTGATGTCCAAAAATGTGCATTGGACACCCAATACGTGCATTTTATTCAAGGATTTGGTAACATCTTGCCTAGAGAATTTGGGGTCCAACCCCTTTCCAGCAGGAGTGTCCCCTATCCATGGATCCTCCCACACTCCCTGTGTGCTCTGCACTCAATGTGCCTGCAGCATTTTCAGACACCTTTACAGGAACCAGTCCTCCAGCTGAGCACATTTCCAAAAAGGAACAAAGACACATTTACCCAAGCAAAAGAAATATTTGAAAATTCAGATGATTAAATACAGCCTGCTGTTCATTTTACCTCTGTGGTCTCTGCTAAGTACCATAAATCCTGGTTTCCCTTCGAGACAAATTGTCACATTATAGCCCTGCTATACAGGCACACACACATTCCTTGCTATAAAGAGGAGAGAAATACATGCCAGATTAGGACATATGGAATCTCTGTTTATGGATAAATCATTTTTAAACCCTCTCTCTCTCTCTCCCTCCATGAGTCATGTGTGAATTGCTTAAAGTGCCCTGTCAACAATAGTTTATTTACATACAGATCTAATTAGCATTATTATGGCAGATTGGAGGAGCAGGATTATAGCTGGGAGACATCATCAGATGAGTGATGCCATTTTAGGAAGGTTGGGGAACGGAGGTTTGCAGCTCTCTAGCCCAGAATTTCATATATTGATCACCTTCCAAGGATGTGAAGATGAAACTAATTTTTAACATTTCTTCCATTACTGATAACATTACTTCACAATTAAAAGCCTGAGTCCTAATTTGTATTATCTTGATTTTATTGTAACATGCATTTCAGAGTAGAGCCTGATCAGCTTCTTTTGCTTGTAGCCTACTTTCCCAGTTCCATATCTTAACACCACAAAACTGAGTTTAGATTTCCAGTACTACAGATCCATTAATAATTTTTAAAAGCTTTAAATGCCCTAAAACATTTATATTCTCTATTTGAAGATTATTTAAAGTCAGCAACTAAATTTTAAACTAAATTAAATTTATATAGCCTCTTTAGGTTACTGAGCATAGTACATACAGCTACTCTGGGACTTGCATGGACCTTTCATCATTAATAAGTGGAACAAGATAATTACATGCTCCAGTAGCTCTTAGGGGTCCAGAAGTTATCACCACATAACATGCTTTATAATGCAGGAAGAAATCATCTGTGCTAGAGCTGGGAGTATAACTCAAGAAATTTCCATAAATATATAAACACTGTGAAATGAATTCATGTGAGGCACAGGCATTTCATTTCAGAGCTGCTAATGCGTTTGCCCTTTAATTTGTCAGGAATGTTCACTTTGATTTGCTCCATTTACCTCAGGAGGATGTTCAACAGCAAAACTGCAAAGCAAAATTAGTCTAAAGAAGGGCATCTTAGGTAAGTGCTGCTGAATTTGCTCTAAAAGGTCCATGCTCAGATGTCTGCATGTCTAAAATGGCCAAATTCACAAAGAGCAAGGGCCAGAAGCTGCCTTGAGCTCTGGAAAGGATCTGACTCCACATACACACTTGACTGATGGACATGCCTGCTCCTCTGCTCCACAAAGAGAGAATCCCCTCTTCCACACTTCTTTTTGACAGGGTCATTCCCCAGGCAGACACCCTGCTCCCAAATTACTGCCTCTCTCCTGGGGCTGGACCTCCACACCAGCCACGACAAAGGACATTAGCACTCAGAATGCTCTGGAAAAATTTCCACATTATTTGGAATTTAAAGTTAATAAGTGCTTTCTGGCTGGTTCCAGATTTCCCTGGGATTATTTCCAGCGATATTCAGACTCTGGTGGACAAGTTTTCCCTGCAGAGCTTGGCAAACCTCCCTTCACAGGCAGAGTGGCCCTGTGAGGGGGCACAGCCTCACTTTGCTGGGGTGGGGCAGCTCCCTGGGGTCAGCAGGCAGCTCCCTTCTGCACCAGGAAGGAGCCCTTTGCTGGGAGAGGCTTCACTTTTCCCCACAAGGGATAAAACAATGATCCCTCAAGCCTTCTGCACCCCTTTGGATGATCAAAGGCCCCTACAAGACAGGCGAGCTCTTCAGCTGCTGCAGACACTGGCACAGCCGTGGCAGTCACAACATGACAGGCTCACTTGGCTTTCTGTCACCCTGCAGTCACCCATGGCTTTCCCACAGCCCCTGGCTCAGGGGGGGTTGCAGGGGGACCTGCCAGGGTCCCACACACCCAGCCTGTGCAGGCAGGTCCACACAGCTGACTTGGGAGCATCACCCAGCCCTGGCACAAGAGCAGGGACTGGAAAAGCAGAAAGCATGGCCAAGCTTAGGAACAAGCAAGTGGAAACCTGCACAGCCTTGGGCATCTAGAAATGGTCTGAAGAGGTATTAGATAAGCACAGAGTGGTTTTGCCATCTGAACAGTTTCTCTGTCTCTATTTGGTGCAGCTGTTTACATTTTGGAGTGTTTTGTTTGATGGTTTGAGGGGTTTTTTTGCAAGCATGCTCTTAATATTTCCCCTTGTCACGATTTTTCCAATTTCTGACCATTTTTAATGGTTAACACCAGCTGAGCAATTACAAGATTTGGACCTGGAGAAGTTGCATTGCTCAGAAGCCAAAAGAGGAAGTTTTAGTCTTGCTAAGAACTGAACTTGATAGCAGTGAGGGACAGAGCCCATTCCAGCATCACAAGCATTTCAGTGGCCAGCACAGGACTACACTGCCTTTTCCTCAGTGAAAGAGGACTGACACACAAGCCCTGGGCTGGAGGCAAGAGGAAAGAATACTGGGAAGAGCACTGCCAGTCCTTACTCACCAGCTTTGGGATCTAGAAAGTGATGCTGCCATTGAGGATAGGAATGGGCTTGAAGAAAATGGAAACAAATACTGGGGACCTCAAGAAAGTGTATCCAAAGCCTGCCAGGTGAGATTTCCACACAAGTTGACAGAAAAAAAATGCTCTTGAAAGGTACTTCCTTCACAGCACCAGCCCACAGATCGATTTGGAATGGTGACCTCTCAGATTCTCCCTCCCAAAAGGAGATGCCAGCACTGTTCAGCAGCCAGATCCACCCTGCAGGTATGAGGCAGATGTGCTGGGCTGGGCTCCCAACAAGGACCACTGCTGTTTGCCTTGCACACTCCCCAAGCTGATATTTGAAACTCCAGCTACCACTTATTCACATCTTCAGAGAGATACCTTTGTTCCTTTGCTCTTGGCATTTTGATCTCCAAACACTTGAATAAGCAGCGTTCTGATTGTGTTAGGATGAGGGCAGCAGGGATCCTCTGCTGTCACTACAGCACATGCACTTAGTACACAAGAGGCTCTCAGCGAGTCAGGTTTCACTCCTGACATTGGGTTTTCTGTGTGAACCATTTATTCTGCTGAGTTGGCATTTATACACCCTCCCCCTTTCACCATTTGAAATCCGAGACAAATATAAGCTTGAAGCCCTGACTTCTTTTTTTCCCCCCCCAGAAAGCTAAGCTGGTGTTTACATGTGGCCACCCAAATTCCAGACCAAGCTGCTGAAACCCCGTTCCACTGTTCACAAAGCGTGTAAGGTCTGGCTGATGCTGGTTCCCACATCCCTGATCCAGGCAAGCTGCATTAAAGTTCCTCCCTCACAGCCTGCACCTCTCCTCCATGCATCTAAACTTACAGGGGTGAATCAACACAAAGGAAAGCCTGGACAAGTGCAAACTAATTTTTCCACACATTTAAGTGCAGGATGACCTCCCTTCCCTGGCTTTCTCCCCATCAGCCAGCTGTGCCCATAAACCAGAGTCTGACGAACCAACGCAGGAGTTGAAGGCAGCTATTAAACCTGCTCCCTGGAGCTTTAACACTTGGAGCAATTTGTAGGGGAATTATTCTCCCAGCTCAGCTTGCAAACCACCTCCACAGAGGGTTCAGTGCTGGGGTCGAGAAAGCTGCTCTGTGCCAATCCTTCCCCTCCAGAGGAGGGGCTCAGATGGGCACACATCCCTACTCTGCCATTCCAGCTGGCCAGGGAGGCCAAGCTCAGCCTCTTCTCCTTCTTGAAACATTATTGTTAGTGTTAGCTAATCTGAGAGATACGCCAACTGCCTGGCAAACTATTCCAGGCAGCATTGTTTGTTTAGGATGGGACTGGGCTCTATGAATCCAAATTAGACATGGGGTTTTTTATAACCACCTCAGTCAGGAATGTCTGAAGGTGTGCTGGGCTTGAGGAGGCAGGGAAACAGCAAAACAGGCCACAAGCCTAGAGCTTTATAAGGGTTTGTGTGTGTTTCTTTTTTTAGTTATTACCTTGCCCTCACTTTAGATTCTTTAGGACACCAGAGACCAGAGTGTATCTGTATACCAAATTCTCCTTATCACCACAGAACAGAGGCACTGATTTGTTTTTCAGCAATGGACTACAGAAACCAGATTGTTTATTGTTTGGGTTCCCTTGTTTGTGTGTTTTTCCTCCCTCTCCTCTGGAGGGCCCTCAAACACTTTACTGGTGAGCACTGGAAAAGTGAAAAGAGGAGTGAGTCCATCAGTACTCCAGCTCCCCCTTCACTGCCACCTCTGCTCCAGAGGAAATGCAGATCCTCAAGTCCCAGGAATGATCAGAGGATGAACTGGCAGCAAAACATCTAGCTGTTCTAGAGCCCTGGAGCCACACCCCATCCCCCTGCCACAGCTCTCAGATGTTCATGTTCAGATACCTACACAAAGCATCCCAACAGCTCAACCTTGGCACACAGAAGCTCACAAAAAACCCAGGCAGATGAAGAGCTGTTGCTATTTCTCTCTAGTCTCAATATTGCCAATGAAGGGGAATAAATGGGGATTTAGTTGAAATGAGCTGGAGCACTTGTTGCTCCATCCCCATGCAAAGCAGCCAACCTGGGAAACCTCTTGCAGCCCAAAGACATAGACCAGGCTTCAGCTCAAGGACTTGAAAGTGGCTCTATCATAGTCATAGAAGATGAACATTATATTTAAGGCTCAAAATTACTCACCCTTAACAAAAAACAGCCATTGTCAGCTCCTTCCTGAGAGCAGCTGCCCTTGGGGTGGAGCAGGAGAGCTGATGGTCCCAGCCCAGGAGCCCTGCAAGCATTTCTCCAAGGGAGCACAGGCTACAGGATACCTCCTCCAGGCCAACCAAACCCACCTTTGGCCACAGCCCTTCTGGGCTCATCCCTCTGGGCAGCTTTGCCTCTCAGGTGCTTGATTGCAGATTACTTGGTTCTCTTTGGCCCTTCCCAGGCTGGTGCCATGGGGGTAGGAATCACCAGCACATCTCTCCTGCCCACAGGTGGGCAGATCCAACCATCCTCCATCAGCAAAATGCTTTAACCAGTTCATGGGTGTCATTTCCCCAAATTCAGCCTCAGCCTTTTTGCATTCACATCGTCCCCAGCCATGTGCCAAGAAATTAAAAACACACCTACATTTGTGTTTTTCCTTCTTCCTTCACAATCCACAGCATCACTGTAGGTGTTTCTCTTAGTGTAAGGAAATCTCTTCACAAGAAAACTGTCTGGAATTGTTAAAGAACTTTTTTCACCAAAAGTAGCATCATAAAATACAAATCACCAGCCAGTCTCTGAGCAGCCCAGTGCCTTGAAGAAGTGATGCACAAACTCACATAAACCTTGAGCAAGCACTCACCAGGGAAAACTGCCCTGAAATTACCCTCCAGGATCTGCCTGTGGAGACAGGGTGAAGGTTCTGTGCAAAATGAACTTGCATTTATTTGGAAATAAATGACAAATGGCTCCATTTGTCTTTTATTCTCCTGTCAATGCTTGAACCTGGGGATTATTATCCCTGCAGTGCCTAAGGCTTGCAGATGAAGTGACCTTTTCATCTGGACAGGATTTCCTTCATTTGGGGAATACTTTTCACCAGCCCATTCAGCCTTTTCACCTGTACCTTTGACCAAAGAATGACTTTTCAAGTAATTTTGAAGAGTTTGCCAATTTAGTTCCATAGCTGGGATTTAGCTACACAACTCTGGGGCAAGGACAGCTCCTGTGAATGGTGCTTGACAAACAAGACCCACAATATAATAATTAATTCCATAGGCATGAGTTGAGGCACAAGCTCCATAAAGAGACAGGCTGAGCTATCATTATTTTTTGCTTTAGCCATTTCTAGCCACCTCGAGCCATTTATCTGGTGTCTCTGTTTACCTTCCTCCCTCAGAGAGGAAATGATTGGCAGGATGAACAAATAAAACAACCCAACCCAAAAAGAGCATAACAACATGATTTTATCATTTTGTACATTATTAGTGATATTTGTTATGGATTTTTTATCAAGTATTCATTGTATATTTATAAAATCTAGATATTTTAACTCTCATAACACATGTCTGGAGGAAGAGCAGGGAATTAAGATTCTTTGGGATGTAAATTTTCTGAAATATCAGGATTTAAAAAAAAATGATTTTCAAAAATTGATACCTTGGAGAAGGAAATTATGGTGAATTAAAATTCCAGGCTCCTGTCAAAAAGAACATATTCAAAGCATACAAGTTCATACTCTTCTCCTTGCTCCCTCTGTAGCAAATGTCATTATGTGTATTTTTCCATTTAATTTCTTCATGCTTCTCCCTTTCTGTTACCCACTCCAGTTATTAATTTTCTCTCTCCCCTCTTATATTTACCTTATGTATAATGAATTATACATTATAATGAATTGTTTCTGTAGTAGATTATAAGTAAAACGAAATGGAGACTGCTTTCTAATATTTAACCCTCAATAGCAAATATCACATACCAGTGGAATAATTTATATGCTAATCCTAAAAATTCTGTTCTGTTTAAATCAAAAGGTTAATAAGGCATTGTTCCATCCCATTTTTAATAATGTGTTCATGGCTTTATTTTTCAGTGAGGAGCAATATAATTCCACACTTGGCCTGGGGAAAGACAGGTTGCTCCATGGATGGGATTATATTTGTTTTATTTGTCCCAGTCATTAACTCCAAAATCCAGTCATTTAATCCCAAAATTAGCTGTGTTTCTTGTAGGTTTTTTGCCCTGTACCTCTGATCCCCACCCTGAGATCTTTGCAATGATCTGGAGATGTGGAACACCCAGTGAATTCACACCAATATTTCTCCAGTACTGACCCTCCACTGCCCCTACACCTGATTTATCCTACAATCAGCTGGAGGAAAAGCTTCAGCTATGGCAGAGAAAGGAGAGAGAGGCAAGAATAAGCTCAGGAAACAAACTGAGTCATCCAAAATATTGCAGATAATGATTTAGGCCAGGCTGAAATGAGATATTCATTTCTCAGCGTCGTTTTCATTCTTTCCTACAGAAAAATGCCTTAACCTTGGGCACAGACAGAAGAAGTTCTTCCCTTCACTGCAGTTTCTCTTCTGTCAGAGAAGGCACCAAAACCCCACAAATGCTCTTTGTTAGAGCCATCTGAATAAATGGACAGGACATTTATAGTAGTTCTGCTTTAATATATGTGGCTGCCTGAGAGGTTTGTTCTACCCAGAAATAGCCTCATATTTGCATTTTCTTCTCTTCTTCCCCAAAAAAGCTCAAGATCTTGGATTACGTGACCTCCAACAACTTCAGGAAAGACAAACCTGTCAAAAAGGGGCTTGTATTGCAATAAATATAAATATCAATCTTTATTTGGTTTCAGGAAACATGCCATGGATTTTTTCTTTCCCAATGCAAAGAACCACAAGCACCAAGATCTGTTTTGTTTTCTTCCATTTTCAGTCCTCAGTTATATTTACCCTTTTTTTAATTTTATTTATTGAGAAAGCAAAGTGCACATAGACAGAAAACCTGGAGGAAAAAAAATTGAGAATATGGATTAAGAAAACTTTAAAAATTACACTTGAAATGAGTCATGTTTCTGCAGTTCAATTTTGATTTTTGTGGGTTTTTTCCACTGGAATATCAAAATATATGAGGACAGTAAGTTAATAATGTTTGGACTATAATAGAATATTGACCTATTTTGCCTCTGAGAGAGGGGAGGAATAAATCTAGGAATAAATCTAACTCACAGCACATCCTGTTGCAGTCAGCTCTTTTCCTGCAGCAAAGAGGTGGGAAACAGTGGCCATCATTATCATCATCATTATGATACATAGAAATGTTGATCGTAATTATAGTACATGCCAGAGAGAGCTGTGAAATGCATTTTATTTCTCACAGAATATCCTGGAGGTGCAAATTAGATAAAAATAGGATTAATTAAGTCTCTTTTGCTTGCACATTTCCATCCTGATTTTAGGCACTTTAAAATGTGTTAGAGAAAAATCAGCAGCAGTAGCAAGATTCGTTTGTGACATAAAAATATATTTTTAAATGAAGTTGCTTCTAGGAATGCCTTTCATGCTTGACCTAGCAAGGATGTTCTAGGTGATCCAGAAGAACTCTGGACCTGAGGTGTCCTATACAAGGTTTTGTGCTGTGAGAAACAAACACTGAACCAGCACAAAGTGATTCTTGAATGAACACAAGCATCTGTTAATTGTTTTCTGTGATATAAGTGTGATGGATGTATTAGCAACTCCAGACCCAATCAAGGAGGAGAGATAAGCTCTGCTTGCTGATAACAGCCTGGTTCATGTACGCAGAGGATACAGAGGAACAACAAACTGAATTTCCAGGTATCAAACCAGGGAAATCAGGGGGTGGGGGAAGCCTTACAGAGGTGAGGAGATGCTGCTGCTCCCTGCTATGGCAGTGCATACCTGTGTCATACCACTGACACAGAAATATTTTACATCAGTGCAGTGGTACAGGGTTTTCTTGTGAAAATGAGTAGAGAGGAGACCAGTACCAAAGGAGTCTGGAAACAAAGACGCTTCCACTCTGAGAGAAGAGGAACCAAGGATCCAGGATTTTGTCATGAGCAGGGTTTATTGGGACACAACTGCTCAAAATGCTGCCAGAAATAAGCCATTCTGTTGAGCTGGGTGTAAGATGTGTGAGTGCCCAAGCTTCTCCCTCATTTGGCTCTCCAGAATAGACAATAATGCCTAGTGACATGAAGAGACACCAAGATCTAAATGTCTGGCTCACAGTGCCCAGATGTGCCCCAGTAGCATCTCTCTTGCAGCTGCTTTGCCACCCTGTACTGTGAGCAAATAACTTTTTCCTTCACCCCCTCACTGAACGCATTTCCCAGAGTTACTTGGCATTCTTTTCCCTTTGTTGAAACTCTGAGTCCAAGACTGGGGAAGTTCACACCATATCTTGTCTTGGACTTCCCATCCAGTATCACCACACTCAGGGTTTTCTTGTCCACTGGGGTGTTTGTGATGGCTGAAAGAACTTACCCTCAGTCAGCTTTGACTTCATGTCAGCAAAATGACCCAGCAGGCCTTCATGAACCAGACTTCCTTCTTCTCCTACACTTCTTTCTTAGTCCCTTCTGACAAAACCAAGGACCCTTGGGCCATATTTCCTATTTATTTCACTGTCTGAAGCTAATTTGAACAGATGCACGGAGAATGACAGTTAAACAGCCTGAAAAATAGGTTTCCAACCCCTGAGGCAAAGTTTAAACTATTCTCTTTTTATAATTTTTTTTTTGCCTCTATCAAAACAGCCTGAGACAACCCTGCTGCTGAGCTAATGGCCAGTTTAGAAATTGCTGCATTCTCTTGTTTTGCTCTCTAACCAGGTTTAGACTGAAAGCTTTGTGTTTCAGATACAACAAAAGCACTATAACAAGTAATTGTACATCTCTGTCGGGTATCACCAGTCAAAGAAAATGAAACCATTTGTGAAATGCTCCTATTTTCCAGAGCTGATATAGCTTGTAAGCTGTTTTATTTCTTCATTACTGCTCTCTTTAAAGCTCACTCATGCAGTTCAGGCAATTCACAAGCAATAGGAGCTCTAATCCTGCTTCCTTCTTTAAGACCTCATGGTACTTTCTGAAGAGAACCCTCACAAATCAAATTCTTCCCCTCTATCCAATTCTTCACTCTTGATTTTCCTTTTTTGTCTAAGAAACAGATCTGCTTTGCTTCTGGGCTGGAGTTAACCAGAAGTGTTTAACCCCAGAGGCAGTTTCATTACAGCAAGGGACTACTTTGTTCCTATGGAAATCACCTGAAGAAGAAATGACAAAAGGTAAAATATCCTTGAACACAGATTGTGCCATTAAAAGTGAACTGCAACTTCGTCAGAATCTGAAAAAAAAAAAAGAAAGAGAAATTTAAAACACCCATTCCTTAATACTAAAATAAGGCTGGATCTTGCTGTCTACTCTTGTATCCTTCTAACAATTTAGGCAAGTGCTTGTGTGATCACCTAGGAATCTCTGATTTTTCACCCTCTGTTTTATAGTGTTTTCAGGTCTCCAAGTATAAACATCTACTTGGATACGGAATGTCACACAAATGCCTTTAACTGCCCTGAATACAGCTAAACAGCACTTTACTACCAGCATGTTGAAACATGTTTGTACAAAATATGTATACAAAATTTCAAAGAATATAAATGTGTACCAAAAATGTGTACAAAAATAATTGCAAGATACCAAGAAAAGCTAGACAGATCTAAAACCAAACATTTGCCATGAACATTGATACAGTTCAACTCCTAAACACCAGCAAGTGGGTAGAGAGGCTCCATCAACCCATTTGTTTTCTTTTGATTGCTTTGTTTGGCTTTTACACTAATTAAAGGCATCCAGAAAACCTCAGGGGGTTATTGGTCTTCAGAATATATTTAGAATTCAGGCCTAATATTGTTGTTTATTTGTGGAGATAAGAAGATAGAGCTGTTAGAGAACCAGAGCCATTCAGGAAACACCCTGATAAACAAACACATTCATGTTACATATGTGTGGTGTCCACACACACACACACATACGTAAGTGCGAATGAGAACATTTGAATATTAAAATAAATATTTCTGCTTTAGCTTTCCCACATGCTGTTGCAGAGCTGAGCCCAAAGCAGAGCAGAAGCAAGGGGCAGTGGGTAACTCACTCTTCTGCTTCTGCCAAGGCTGTAGCTTCTCCCTGTGCCCAAAAGAGCTGTGTGTGACACCCTCCAGGGTGCAGTGGCACCTCTGAACCACCAAAGACCAAACACCACAAGGCATGGCATGGATCAGGTGTCAGTGTCTGCTGAGGTATCTTGGTACTACCGCAATTATTCCTGTATCTGGTCCTTTCCAGACACTCAGGGTTCACAGGACTCCTGCAACCTCTTTGGAAGTTAAAAGAACACAACCTGCTATTCTCAAAGGACACAACCTGCTGTTCTCAAAGGCAAACTTCTCCCAGGGATGCTGAAATCCCACTCCTGTCACCATCATCATCACCAGTGCAGGTGATGCAGAGCAGCTCAGTTTGGCTTCCACCTCTCTCCAGGTGTGAGCCTCTTGGGCCTCTGGAGTGGCCTGATGGAGGAGGAGTAGTAGCAATGTAAATAAATCTCTCAATAATACCTGTTTTCCTTAGTTACTCTCCATGTGCCAGGTGTGAGCATTCCTGGATTCCCAGCACCAGGAATTCAATCATCACTGCTTTAGAGGCTCAGGGTGAGCCCTCCTCTGCAGACCAGGCACTGCAGATCTGTGCTGGATCAGCCTCTGTCAGCTCAATAGGTTTGATTAGACCTGATAGGAGATCCTATAATGTTCCTTCCAGAGAACACTGGTGACCAGCCCATACATCCTTCATTCCATTTACTCCACTTCTTATTTTCTTCATTCCTTGCAGCATTCTGCTCTCCACACACCTTGTAGCTGGACTCCTCCTCCACTGCAAATCAAGAACATACATATTCAGTAGAAAAAAGACCTGTTCTGTTAGTTAGGTACTGTCTGTGACAGGATAGTTTAGGAAACTTTAGTTCCTTCCTTGTGCCTGAGCTTGTGCTCCTATAGCTAAATATCTGACAGCATCACAGGAGAAACACTGAGGCCACCAAGTTTCAAGTCACTTCAGAAAGAAGCTGTGCCTGAGCCAGATGGCTGTAGCTGGTGGAGTGAAATCCAGGGCCTTGGAAGCAATCCTGAAGCATTATTTCTTGTGAACACAGCACACCTGGCAGTCCCTGTGACTGGGTAAACGCCTTTCAATCTAAAGCAACACAGTGAATTGGAACACGTCATCTCTACGATAGGAAATCAATGCCTACTTTTAGTGTTCAGATTCCAGATCAGATTTTCCCTTTCCTTTCTCACTGCCAAGTCCCTGTCCTTCCAGTGGCTGTCCTCTGCTTACCCAGGAGAGTTGAAGAAAGGGCTGATGTGGAGGAAAATGACCATTGATGTTTATGTCACTGGAGGAGATGCAGGTTAATGACAGATTGGTGACAGCCCTCAGGTGACAGGTTTCTTCCTGCACTGTCAGCCTGGGAAGGGGATGCTGTTTATGGCACTCACTGGTCAGCTTTGCAACCTGAAACACTTTGCAATACTGTTTTCAAAACCTTTCAAAATGCTCAGAGCCAACAAAAAGAAAGCAGGGACTCAAACACAAAACGTCCACAAGGCTCATGACAGCAATGCCTGTGCCAAAGAAATCTGGCATGTCTGAACTCCTCTTCCTGAGAAGGCTGACTTTTCCCCCTTTCTTCCCCACTCTCTTTCTTTTCTTCTCGGTTTCCCACCACATCCTGAGGTTTGAGTCACTGTGGGTTGTACTTTTATCAACAATGAAACACAGAGACACCTTTCACAGCTGCTGAGCTCATTTCTTGCTTGGAATTTGGCTTTCTAAAGGTGAGTTGTTTGCCTTTGGAGAGTTCACACTCGTGTACACAGCCTCAGACTTGCACACAAAGAATGCTCCCTGTGCTCTGGCTGTAGGAAAACAACAGCCATACACAGCTGGGTCTGTCACTGGGGGTGCTGGCTGCTGCCCTGTTACCCTGGGGCAATAAGGGGATACCAGATAAGCACTGCCAGCCTAATTAGAGCCCTGCAAAATCACAAAAGAAATAATATTTAAAAAACAAAAAAACCTCAATGGATGACAAGCCTTTTACAAGATGCTGGATACACTGAGAAGTGACAACAGTCCCAAGATTAATGTTACTACTTTGGGATTCTCACATGGAAAAATCATTTTAGAACTGCATTTGCAGCCTCTCATTTCAGCCTGCTGCATTCCTCAGTCACAGGGGAATGTTGTTACCTGGGCTGGACCAGTGAGTGGGCTGAGTTCCTCTTCCAGAAGCACATCCTGCTGCTACCTGGCACAGCATCCCATCCCCACATGTGGTGATACCTTTCAGACCTGGCATGTTTCTGTGGTATTAGACAACTTGATTAACTTTCCTTCTCAATATCCCTTCTTCCCCCTCATGCCAACCCCAGCACTCTGTTTACATTCTATCTCTGCCTCTGCACTTTCTAATTCTCTCTCCTACCAAAAATTGTGAACTCCAGTGAGAAAGGCTCATTGGATTGTATTTCCTGCCTGTCAAACAAGAGGAAGCATCAGCAGCCTTGTGAGAAAACCATTTCTCAGGATACCACGAGGTGAATGAGCCGGGCCCAGATGGCTTTGAGAACTTTGGAGAGCATCCACATTAGTATCCAAGTGTTAGGATGTTTATCTGAGCTTTTGATCCTGTAACCCTTTCACGTTCCCTGTGAATTTTGGCTCTGCCTACCATGGTTTCTCTGGCAAATGCATTCCATGAGGAGAGTTATTTATACCTCCTGATCAGCTCAGAGTGTGCACAGTGCTTCAAAATGCTCTGCTTGCATACAGATCCATCCTGGTGGTGTTGCTTCTTTTACTTTGCTCTGACTTGTGGGATTTTAGGTCACACATATCCCAACAAGTGGGGATCTGTGTATGTTTGCAAACCCCTTTGCTAATCCCTTTGACATGAGCTAAAACTCTTCCAAGTAAAGAAAATTTTCTCCTTCATTGTGTTTCAGTCATCTAAAACTGGGAAAAAGAATTATATTGTGTGGTTCAGTTCACTGCTCATGTGAATTGAATAGGAAACAACTGATTCAAAGGATACACACCATCCAAGCCTGTTAATGAATATTGGGAGAAAGGACTTGAAGGAGTGTAGGTTCACTTTCCAAATAATTTATGGAACACAAAAGGAGCTATCGTCCTGCTTGGAAAAGCAGTGGGTCCTTGTTGGATTAAGCATTTACCCTTAACAATAAACACATGCTTAAATCCACATAAGACAAGTGAGTGCTGAGCTGGGACTCCATTGTAGAACATTTTCAGCTGTTTTCAACCCTGGAATTTTTCCCCCACATCCCGCAGACGCTGCCGGAAATCCCCAAGACAGCCGAGGGTATTTGGGTATTCACTCCTGCAGGTCAGAATTTCCCCGTAGGCTTTGCAAAACTTCAACCAGCTCTGCTTTGTGTCTGTCTGAATGACAATGTGAGCTACTGATTTCTGTTGGAGGTGGTATAGCTCCAAAAATCAAAGGTTCCATTTTGCTGTAGTGGTAAAATGGAAATAAAAAAAAACAGGCAAACTACCAATTTGCTGCCTTGAAATGAAAGTAGCTACCAAGATGCAGTAAAAAAAGTCAAAGGTTCAAACTGTGTTATTGAGCAGAGTTTCTCAGGACATACCTGAAAGTGACTCTTCACTTTTTTTTCTCATCTATTTCCAGATAGAACATCTTTCCTTACTGCAATGTGTTGGCAGCAAATAACATTTCATGAGACAGATACAGTCTGCAATGTCCTGTCTGCAGTTCTTATTAACAATTTTTCCTGCTCATCTAGGTCTGTGTCATCTGAAACAAAGAGTCTACATGTCAGATGTTCATTATATTGATGATGTCCCAATGACAACCAATTTATTTTCCTGCCTGCACCTCAAAGAATTGTATTAGTAATGATGTCTATCTGCTCTAGAGATGCTTTGTTAAAACTGATGGTCTGCCATGAGGATACTTAATTATATCTTCTTAAAGGAACACAATTAAGTTTTCAGGTAAAAGATGGCTCTAGACTTAAAATATATTTTCAAATTAGTTTTCCTGGTGGACAGGATGTTTAATTTTCATTTTGGTAGTCAAACTGGAGAATTGATCAGAGCGATCTGGTAAGATGAATGCTTCAAAAGCAGAGCTGACACTCATCAGAATTCTCTTTTAACCTTCAGCCAATGTGATATTTGGTGGCAAAACCAGGGAAACAAGGACACACATGGCAGTGCACAGAGTCATGAGAGACCCACTGTGCTAGGGACACTGCTGATGGGGACAGGGGCTGTCTGTCACCTCTCGGGCTGTCAACCATCAGTCAGGGCTCTGCTGAAGCTGCAGCTCTTCATTTGCATTTCTATCAAGGCTTCCTGGGACAATTACAAGGGAACTTCATTCCCAGCTGAGATCTCCATCACTACTCCTCCTGTAACAAGAAGCTCATCCTGCACACGAGTGTGTGTTTGGCACTGGAACTATAAATATTGCTTGTACAAGCCTCTGGGGGACACTTGGCCATCCCATAATGGGGTACAGGGCTTGGGACACAGCCCACACTTGGATCCTTTGCCCAGAAAGGGTCCATGTGAGTATAGGCTGGCCAAGAACCAACTAATTGACAAAAATCAGCAGAAAGTCTCCTGTTCTTTCAGAGAACCAGGGGTCTTTCATCTGTGGTTTCCAAACTGTCCTGACACTGGCAGAAGTAGGGCTTTCTGTAATAGCTTCATTTGATTCCTTTTTGGGATCATTTGTCCTTTCAGTTCAGTCTGCTCCAAAGTTTTCCACATCACCTCTGACATATTGAGTTTCCACATTAGCTGTAACATATTCATTATTTTTAGCTGAGCAATTACTTTCTGAAAGCAAATCCCATTTTTTTTTTTTTCATAGCATTCTGGAAACAACCCCAAAAAGATGCCTGAAAGGAATGTCATGAAAATGCATGTAGCAATACTTTCCTGCAATACAAAACAGAACTCATTTAACATGCAGATCTCTGCAAATGTTGGAAGCCACCTGCCTCCCAAAGCACACAATTCCATAGTCTAAACCAGAAAAATAAATAAATAAAAGTATCTACATGCACACACTTCTATGGATCCTTATCCAAGTCTATTTTAGTACAGCAGAAACCAGAAACTGTGGATGTTAAAAAGCACATAAAGAAGAAAGTCCTTTGTGCACTACTAATTTAAAAATAGTCTATCATAATTATTTCCAGAATATGTCAACATATAATTTAAAACAAATGTTTTGGATGAAAAAGTAGCTTTTCAAATTACTGGTGGCAAGTAATATTTATAATAATATTGATTTTATTTGTGGTCTTTTCTCTCCTGCTTTCTCTTAAGCCACTCATTACTGGAATATATTTACCATACAGTTTGGACAAGAAATTGCCAATCTGTTGTCTTCTTGCAAATTGTACACTATGATATTTTGTTAGTTGATTTTAATAATGAAGATGATACCAGCTGGCTCAATCCTGTGCTAATATTTCTGTTTATTAGTTGGGGAGACAGGAAAACAAAACTAAAACCAATTAATATTAAATCACAGAACGGTTTGTGTCAGAAAGGACCTTAAAGGTCATCTTGTTCAATGGACAGGGACGTCTTCCAATATCCCAGCTTACTCCAAACCCCATCCAACCTGGCCTTGGACACTTCCAGGGATGGGGCAGTCACAGCTTCTCTGGGGAGCCTGTGCCAGGGTGTCAGCACCCTCACAGTAAAGAATTTCTCTTGCATATCTAATCTAAATTTTCCCTCTTTCAGTTTGAACCCATTCCTCCTTGTCCTATCACGACGGTTCCTGATGAAGAGTCCCTCTCTGATAATAAATGATAATAAATGCACTTCCAGGTGCAAACATCTGGTTGAAATCAATGAATTTAATTAGTTTAATGAGTTGCAACTCATTAAAAGAAAATACTGCAGAGAGTTGGCAAGTATTAATCACAATGTGACCAAAGGCTTCATGCTGATTAAACTTTCCATGTTATTCATGAGTCAATTTCTGAATCAGGCTTTAAGTACTATACCTGCTCCAGATGACAGAACAAAATCAAACAAAAATAAAACAAAACCAAAACAACCCAAAATAAAAAACCACACAAAAAAAAAAAAAAAAAAACCTCAAAAAAGAGACTGTTCTGAAAAAAATCCAGATGAGACATTAGAGCTGGGCTGTGTTCAGCAACACTGGGAATATTCTTTGCTCTACTGGTTCCCATGGCTGGAGATCCCTCTCCCTCACAGATGCTGCTAGTGCTGCTTAAGCCACTCTCTTCCCAGGTTAAAAGTTTCCTCACTAAGCCAACCCAGAGCACCAGATCCAATAGATCTTATCCACTGAGGAAACACCGTACTTCGGCACTATGGATTTTCCATGCAACTACAAGAGATTAAATCAAACCTCCAGATACAACATTAAAAAAAAGACCACAAAACCCTCCTGCTCTCTAGCAAAGCTTGGATTGAGGTTTAGATCCAAGCTTCATGGCTGGGGATCATTGCCAATCCTGTCGTGTCTTTCCATTCCTCTTTCTGGACACGATCAATAGTGGCCGTGCCAGTAGAAACGAGCCTTGGTTGGAGGCTGTTTTTAGAACCCTGGTGATTTGTGCAAAAGCAAAAAAAAAAAAAAAAAAAAAGGAGAAATACTCCAACTGAAGCCTCACTTCATGGAATTTCCATCTCCATCCTGCAGGCTTGGGGTTTGGATGAGGTTCAGATTTGAGGTGATTAGCACTCAACTCACCACCTAATGAGCACCGTGCCGGCCAAAGCCTGGTTCTGCTCTGCTTCAACTCATCACCCAAATCAAGGGATGAACTTGAGATTTCACCATAGTAACACACAAGAAAAATTTAAAAGGCCTGGGAATTTGCTCCTTTTGCTAGGTTTTGAATGCTTTAGTCTAATTTACTACAATGCACTGACCCGGGACTAAACCTCTTGACATCAATGCATGGACCAGCTTTGGTCCATTCAGCTTATTCTGAGAAAGACATCAACCCTTCATATTACAAGAGGAATGAAATTGTGTGGGTAGGTGTACTTGTGAGAAAAATGTTAAAATTATTCTTGTCCTCTTACACATTTCAAACACGAATCACAGAATTCGTGTACTCTTTATAAACAAGCCCTCTATGAGACTTCAGCATAAATATTGCATTCAGTCAGGTTCCTGACACATTATTAATAGGTTTTCTATTTTCACCCAACGGATTTGATAGAAAACATTGTCTGCTCTGTGAGGAATACACAATAACTAGTTGGCATCCATGCAATATATGCTGCTTGATGTAAATTGCTTCAGAGCTAGACTTACAAAGTGTTTATTCAAGGCCTTGCAGCAACCTGTTTGGATACACGGCAGCTAGGGAACATGTCACCTACAATGCTGCTGGGCAGAGTCTCCATTTAAATCATTTTAATGGTAATAAAAGCCATGCAGCACAGAACCCTGTGAGAGACTGCCAGCTGAGCCATGTTTAAGAAAAGCTGATGTTTTTATTTATCTTTATGGGGAGGCTGATAAACTGAGGCTTTTACTGGATACCCTCAGCAGAAGCACATGGGGCCTTTTGGCAACAGTGCATCTGCTGGAATGAAAATCTGTGTGTGATAGCCCCTGATCGCCTCCCCATGGTAGTGCCTCCACCTGCATTTAACACTTTACCACTTTGTCTGCAGTCTAATTTTAAAGGTCTTTCAGAATAAAAAAAAAAATAATGCCATTGTATGATACTAAATTACCTGCTTATCTTGAGGTTTGCAAATCAAAAACTTTTGTGGTGCACGAGGACTAAAAAGTCACCCTGACATTTACGAACCAGCAACAAGCTTTGCCATCTGGACATTCTACAAGGAATGTCACATGAGAATGACAACCCACAGGTAAGCTTTCCATCCTCCAGCAGCAGTAACATCTGGGGCACCTATTCATTTGTTTTCTCAGTGGCAATCTCACCAGGATCTGATCAAAGACCCTGGTGGAGTGTGCATGGGAGGAGAGATCCTGGCTCCAGGCACTCACAGCCAGGTGACACAGAGCCGTGGTGACAGGAGCACAATGTCCCCACCAGGCTGTGCTGAGTGGTGTAGTGGGTGTGTGGCTGGTGTTGTGCCACCCTGGTTGCCAGTCACAGCCAGAACAAGCTGCTGGTGAGGTGCAAAGGGGAAAAGCACTGATCCATCACAAGCCCTGACTACACCGTGAGAGCGACCACAGGGGTTTCGCTTTGTGTCTCAGCTTGACTCAGCAGGGAGCAGGTGCAGAGCTGGCAGCCAGGAGCAGCAAAGCCTAGAAAATGTTGAGCTGAGCAAGGGGGAAATGATGGCGACCCACCATATAATTGCTCTGTGGATAATCTTTCCTCCCCAAAGGCCCTGCAGGGCTGTCTGCAGGCAAACTCTTGCTTCAATCGCTCACACACCGAGTTCACAGGATTGGAGAGGCTCTGGCAAACCAGCTCAGCCTCCAAGCTTTAGGTAACAGTATTACCTCTGACAGCCCTACCCCACTCTGTGCAGCTGTCAAGATGCATGGTTGTACAGGGCTAGAGCCATATCTATCCCCTCATCTGGTTTTTGTTTAGATCTTCAGATTTCTCTATTCCCTGCTGCCTTTAACTCATTGTCTCCTGTTAAATTGATTGACAGGCTTGGCAACCATGCCCTCTTAAAAAAAAAAGAGAATAATAAAAAAAAAAAGCAGTGTCTTGCCAGACAGAATTTAGAGACGGTTCTGCATACATCTGGAATGTAGCAAACCATGAAACACTGGTGTCCTCTTAGAGCTCCCCTTTAACCAGCCAAAGGTTGCATAAAGACAGTGCTGTAAAGGTCCAGCTGAGCTGGCCTGTAGGTAATGTACCAATGTTGAAGGAAGGACATTTTAAAAAGGCTGGATCACTCTGCTCTTTAAGCTCCCTTGTATTCTCCCTGTAAATCTGGCCACACTCACCATGACTGATCTAAAATATTCCATTTTTAATTAGTTCCAGGCTCGCAAATGTGATTGCTACATCTGCACAACATAGCAGTGCCAAATCAAAGTCTGAGGCTGATGAACAAGTACTGCACAGTTTAAAGACCTGTTGAAGGAGAAAATAGGGCTACTCTGCTATTGGAAATGCCTTTTGGAAAGTCTGGAACAGCCAGGTCTCCACCTCAATCTCACAGGCCCACTAGAAATGAGAAACTGGGAGATACTCTAACTTCTCCCAGATTGAAAAAAACATCTCTCAGAAATAATGAAAATTTATAAATGTGCTGTTTTGAAGACATCTCTCTGCAGAGGTACCACCAGGAGTTTTATCTGGAGGCTGGGGAAAACCTTGACTCACAGACCTCATGTTTTAAAGCTGTCACTGACACAGTCTGTATTACTTTTCTCCTGGGGAATCCCACAACACAGGGGTGGAACAAATATCCCATCTACTCCCACACAAAAAACTTCCTTTGCTCTGGATCTCTGTTTTTAGTGTCCTCTTTTAGTGGCATCTATCTCAATGCTGTTGATTCTCTGTCCTCTGTCAGAGACATAAGAGGTTAATAAGGATGAGACCTAAGTGCTGATGGGAGCCCTGTTGTCCCAGTAGCCAGGTGCAACCTTTTCTCCATAAATACAAGTCCCTCTGCTGCAGAGTTCTGCTGAGCAGCTACTTGAAATGCAAGGCTCTTCAGGGGGAAGTTAAAGAACTTCTTGAGAAATTATCTCATAAGGAAGACAATAACATGAGAAGGAATGCATCACTAATAATAAAGCATTGAGCATGGCTGATAGACAGAGAGACAGATTGGCTGAGAGATAGTCCCAAGTATTACTCTGTGGAATTTTATGCCAACTGAAACTTACATTTCTGTGGTTCACAGAAATCATTGCTGTCCCTAATTAGATGTCATGACTAAGCCACCCTAAGTCTGTGCATATGTTTTTTTTTTTTTCCTTTTATTTCTGTAAATGATCTGTGTTACTTTTTTACTCCCTTGAGAGCAAGGCTGAAACTCTCACAAGGACTAGGAGGTGAAATCTAAACCATTACAAACTGTGGCTTACATAAATCTAACCATATGCACTTTTGGAATGTCTCTTATATTTTAAACTCGAGGTCTGTGTGTAACTGTTCTGTCTTTCAAGTCTCAAACCAGGAAAATGGATGTCTCTGGGCTTTAATAAGATCTCTTGTGCAAGGATACTAGCACCTGGCTTCCCACTGCAGGATAAAAAGAGGGATTTTTATCCCTCCCCCTCTTCTTGTTATCCCTCCCACTCTTCTCTGCCTTTGTGAGACCGTATCTGGAGCTCTGTGTCCAGCTTTGGGCCCCCAACAGAAGAAGGACATGGACCCAGAGTGAGTCTAGACGAGACCACACAGATAATCTGAGGGCTGGAACACCTCTGCTCTGAGAGAGCTGAGGCTGTTCAGCCTGGAGAAGAGAAGGCTCTGGGTAGACCTTAGAACACCTTTCAGTACCCAAAAGGGCTCCAAGAGAGCTGGAGAGGGACTGTGGACAAGAGCATGGAGTGACAGGACAAGGGGAAATGGCTTTAAATTGAAAAGGGGTAGGTTCAGATTGAGTATTAGTAAGAGATTGTTCCATGAGAGGGTGGTGAAGCCCTGGCACAGGGTTTCCAGAGAAGCTGTGAATGTCACATCCCTGGAAATGTTCAAAGGCAGGTTGGATGGGGCTTGGAGCAACCTGAGATAGTAAGTGGCATCCCTGTCCATGGCAGGGGGATTGGTCCCTTTCAACCTAAAGCATTCCACAAAACCTGATCACACAATCACTTTGTTTGCAACTTCTTACAGCTCCTGTGGCTGGGGGCTGCTTACAAAGAGGTGCTGAAGAGATGAGACTGAAGGGTGAGTTCCTGAGGTTCAGAACTGTGTAGAGGCAAAATGCCTTTCCTTCCCAAAGGGCTGAGTCTCTGGCTAGCTGGAACACAAGCCTGTCTGTTTCTGCCTTGTCAGGATTAGCAGTACCTACCTGGGATCTGCAGTGTTGACCATGGCTGTCAATTAAAACTAAACACATCTCAGCGTGGCTGCCAGCCAAAAACACAGAACCTGCCAAATAGTAAACACAGAAGATCTGCCTAGTTTCAAAACTATTGTGCCACCGCTGTGAGAAGAGAGTGCACATAATTCCTCTGTAATCCAGGGGCTGCCAGTGCCAATTCCCAAATGATAGATGAGGTCTTCAAAAGGAGCCCCCCAGAGCTGACTGACTGCCATCTTTCTTCAGTGTGAGATTTTTTTATTTTGTCATAACCTTTCTTAAAATATTTCTGATTCAAAGCGGTGCTTTTGTTCAGTAAGTAATGAGGACACTAAAATGCATCAGACACAAGTAAAACCACAGCATCTGATCAAAAGACCACAACAAGGGGATTTAGATTTTTAGAATTGATATCTATTTGTGATGTTCCATTAAAGAATCCATTGAGCTTGTGTAATTAAATAATACAGGAAACTATTTTGATAAAACTATTACTGAGGGTGAAACTTTCCCATAAACTCTATTCTGAAGGGCACATGACAATCATCAAATTGTGATTCAAGCTGAAAAAAAAAAAGTGCATCAACTATAAAAAGTCATCTGCGACTTCTAAACTGTAAATGGATACTCACCAAAAGAAATGTGTCTAAAATAACAGTGATGATTGAAAAAGATCTCAGAAGATGGAAACAGATGGAGCTGTGCCTGAAAGCTTTGGGATATTTTGACCAGTCAAAGAAAGTGCCTCAAAGCTGGTTGTGCTTGTGGCAGCAGGGAAGAAATGGGGCTGCTCTCATCCTACCTCCATGGGCCTCCAATCCAAAGCTTGGCTCTAACCCTTTGGAACTTGGAAGCAAACAGTTTCTATTTCCTGAACTATTCCAGAGCAATAGGAGATACATAAGAAGATGATGAGGAATGGTGACAACTCGACATGCTGCCCATAAGGTGATCTGTAAGGCAGCCTGCACAAATTCTTGTGGAGATGATACTGTGGAGATGAGGAGAGACTTATTTCCCGGCACCCCAAGGGCCAGACCTTGGAATGCTGTAAAGTTCTTTTTTTTTTTTTTTTTAAGTTTGTAAATCATCCTTAAAACCTACAACAGATGAAATATGTTTTTAATTTTATATTTAAAATGGAAACCAAACAAAGATGCCAGAGCACACTCTACTCTGTTTAACTGAACTTGTTAAAGCCTATGACAGCCATGTTTTCTTTTGCCAGAGAAACCCACTTGCCTTTTCAATTAGGCTTAGATTCACTCCAGAAATGTGATGGTGCTGGCTCTAAATGGGGCTCACATGTTCCAGCTTTCACCATTATTGCTTCAAACCTCAACCATGAAGATCTGACAACACGATGGGACAGGTAGATCAAGGGAAAGAAATATGGAGACACTAATAACCAAATACTCTACTTCAATCCCTGCCTTTCATTCTGAAAGCCCCTAAAGCACATTACAAATTGGGTTCTTTATCTCCCAAAACAATTTAATTCACCCATGAAATAAAACCATCTCAGGAGGTGGGGTATGAAGGGAGGCAGAGAAAGAGGCAGATGTTTAACATCAGCCAAACAAAATAATTTTCAATTAAAATAAAAGAAAACTAGCAAACCCAAAGACTTATTTACGCAAACACCAGATACTGCCTGTGTCACCTCCTTCCTTTGAGTTTTCTGTAATGCAGGTAATGGAGCCAATACTCAAAATTTACAAAGTTCTCAAAATGTTTTGGCAGCCCACAGGGAGTTAAAAATTACATATAACTGAATGCCCTTCTGCCTGTCCAGGAGAGGTGAGTACTCACTGCAACAGCTTTTCTCCAGGGAAGTACTGCAAAGTAAGCCCTCAATTCAGACTTCATCAAAGTATAGCAAGATGACTTGGTTATCCTGATTTCTCTAATTTTCTGTGTGTAAATCACTGAGGAGGCAATAGTAGAAGAATCAGCAGTGTATTATGAGGTGCTCATCCTCTCTCCTTCCATCTAAGCATGATGAGGAGCAGTGGCATGGAATTTTTGGCAACAGAAAAACAGGTTTGCTGTCTCTGGGCTTGCCCACCTTCTCTCAGCAGTAGCCTCAAACGCTGTTTTGTTTTGACACGTGTTTCCAATAAAAACACAAGGTTCATATTGACAAGAGGAATGCTGGAGCAGACCACTAGCATTTCAGAGCAGCCACAAATCCTTCATGCTCTGAGCCCCCAAGGGTCAATTCCACGCAGCCAGAATCCCACTCTCTAATTATTCACGTTCCTCCACTACCAGCCTCATTATCTGGTGAACTACTGTCAGCTGAAGCAGATTTTTTCAATTATTTAAAGAGACATTGTCAACTCAGCTATGCTCTGTTTTCATACATAAAATCAATAATCTCTTTCTCATTATCTCTGCTATGTCTGCTTTAAATACTGCTGAAGTTTGGAGAGGTGCAGTAGAGATTTGCGTCTTTACAGTAAATATCCCAGAGAGAGATTCTGGTGATCCATGTAAGGGCTGGGCTGCAAAGACATGAATGAAAACAAAATATTGCCACTGGAATACGTTGCTGAAATGTCCTTAGTTTCATGCCTTAGCTAGAAGGTCCAAGATTTTGTTTTTTCCTTAGGATACCATCTAAGAGTTTGTGATCTAGAGGATATTTTGCTCCTGACTTAGAAAAGGGCTCTTCTGGTAACCTAGCAAAGGATAGGAAATTGTCAAAGTGAGGGAAGTTGTTCCCAAGAACCATGGTTCCTGGCTGTCATCAAGTCAAGTGATCAGGGTATTAGAGAATCAGATAGTCTGTGTTTCCCCCCCACTTCCTCTTATACATGAGAGAGGAGCAGGAAAAGCTCTGAAGGTCCCTTAGAGTTCATCCCTTTGGAGCAGGGATGTACCAGGCCCACATGGTTTGGGAAGGCATCAAATCCTTTTGTATCCTCAGGCTGGGTTAAGGGCAATCTCAGCTTGCTCCAGCTATGCACCTCTTCAGGTACACAGAAATTCCCCTCACAACCCTCCAGCAAGAATTACAGTGCCATGACCTGGATTTTCCTCCTCATGTCTGCAGACTATCATCAAATGGATTAAGAAGAAATGCAGCCTGTGTGAGCTAAATATCTCCAGGAATCCCACACAATCCTAGCAGAATAACTGGGAAAAGGGCATTGGCTCCTTTTCATCTCCTTCAGGGGCAAGAGGGACATTTTTGGCAAGTCTCCTTTGTTCTTCAGTCTTGAAGACATGATCCCTGTGTCAAGATTCCTGTCTACATAGGAAAGAAGGGGTGTAGCCAAAACAACTGATTCCACAGGACTTGTGCTTTTGCCACACGGACAATTAAATATGGTGTGACATTTATTTTTTTTTAAATAAATTCTACTCAGATTTCCAAAATCAACCAAAGGAAAACAATCATAAAGAACACAGGAAAAAAAAAAAAAAAAAAGAAAGCCACTCCTGAGGCACATTGCTGTTACAGGCCATGAATTGCCATGTCTTCCCATTTCACCTCACGCTGCCACAAACGGTAATGGAAGCCTGAACAAATTTCTTGAACCAGCAAGTCAGGCTCTCAGGAGAACAATTCAGAACATTTGTTGTCATTCAGCTTTGATGTGCTCTACAATCTCACACGAAATCAGGCCTCAGTGGGAACGGCCAGGCTCAGTGTACCAAGGGCAATGGGCTCCCCTCCTAGGGAGCTAATCAAAACCATCCAGTGTCAGCAGAGGGAAGGCAAAAGAAAATCACCAGCAAATAACTAAATAAATACAATTGCTACCCCTTAAATAACCTTGTCACCGAAACACAGAAGTACACTGATAACTCCATCCTTCTTCTGAGCAAACACACTGTGTGTATTTAACTTGACAGGTTTTCAGGACTCATGTTCCATAGCTTTCCATATTGTCCTCAGCAGGACACAGCCAACAGTCTGGAAAATAATATCTTCTCTAACTCCACTATTCCCTCCCCCACTTTTTTTTTCTTGTAATCATCCATATTATTAATAGGAGGCAGCTGGTTCCCATTAATGTTGGGAAAAGTGGTCTATCTCAGGAATTATGGTTTAAATTGGCTTGTAGTCTGGGGGAATTAGCCATCTGCACCTGGCCTAACATGGATATTTTCAGCCATACAAATCATAAACAGGGCTTTGTTCTAGTTGTGTCCACTTGGGTCTCTTGCTTTTTTTTTTTTTTTTCCTACTTAGAGAGTGGGGGGAAAAAAAAGAAGAAAAAGAAGAAAAAAAAATAATCCCATTAACCCTTTCACAGAATTAATCGAAACTTAACTACTTTATTGCTGTCCTGCATTTTATTTTGTGTTTGTAACTGAGCACATCATTTAAGTTTGACTGGGGCCCAGCACAAGTCCTGTAGTTTTTCAGAGGCTGAACAAAATTGGCAAGAGGAAGAGGCAAGCCAGCTGTGATTTAGCAATAACTTCATGACGTCCACACAAAGCTGTACACCACGTGGGCAGGAAAGGCTGAGCACCAGGGTAAGGCTGCAGTGAGGGAGGGCTGCAGTATGCAAAGCAAGAACACCAGAACATTGCAAATTACTCCAAGGAATGTACTATAATGCAAAGGGAATGTAGGTTTGGGGGTAGCTTCCCACCCCACCTTCCATTTTATGCCCACATTGGCAAAACAGTTGTTTCCCAGTGGTTTAGGGCTGAGAAAAGAGTGGATTCAAAGGTGAGTGAAAATAGATGATATCATCAGGTCAGGGGACTGCTCTCTTTGTCTCACAGACTTGGCAGTGAAGGTATAAGCTCTATCCCACCTCCCAACTCTGTAGGGAATACATCCACAACTGCAGTTATAGGAATAAGGAGTTATTCTGTGGAGCCTATCCAGAAATTTGACCACTTTTCTTTTTTTTTTCAACAGCTGGATCTTTACATAGATTTGTAAAAGACAGGATTTTCTCTCCCTCCCCATCAATCTTTCTGCCTTAGTGATTACAAATGGACAGTGCTAATGTGTTTAAAAACTGTATAGACAAAGTCTGGGAGAATAAGTTCATCAGTGGCTCTTAATGATCTGGACAAGAGTTTTTGGCTTGAAAGCCACTGAACTACTGCATGCTGGAGCTGCTGAGGCTCTGCCAAGGAACTGCTCAGTCTGATCACGTCCAAATCTGCTGCTCTCCCTACAGACAGGATATTGCATTAGCCATGACACTGTAGCTGTTTGTACACACACCGTTATGAGGGCTTGTAGTGCTAGCAGAAATGCACTCTTTAATCTGTCAGTCACAGCTTTGCCTGTAGATCTGGGGGTTTGTCTGAACAAAGCCAGCACCAGTGGCCACATGTTGTGGTGCAGCGTCCCTTCTCCAACCCAGACCTACCCCTGGGCTTCTGCACTGAGGTGCCAAATCCAATGTTGTGCCAACACACAGTCCTGTCTGTCAAACATCCCCCTGTCTGGCAAATGCCAGCCTGTCCTGGCAATGCACATCTCAAGTGGAAGGGATCAGAGAGCTCCTTACAGCTGCTTCATTTCCACCTGGCTGATGGGACCACCTAGCTCTAAATGGGCTTGTTTGCTTGCTCACTCCTTTTTCAGGATCCAACTAACACAAGTGGCCAAAACACTGACCTCTCATGCAAGAGCCTGTTGCCATGCTATCTGCAGCTTCTCCGGGACCAGGAAGTGCCAAAAGCTCCAAAAACAGCCTGGGTCTTCCAGGCCAATTTGGAGCCTCAAGAGGCCCAGATAGTTTGGATAACCTACAGACAAGCATTACAATTTGTGGGAGCTTATCCAAACCAAACTCGGAATCAAGTCACTCACCCATCAGGAACTGAAACACCTCTCAGAACAAGGTGTGCTGCCAAGTGCTGTGAGGTAGGGCCAGGCAGCAAGAGAAGGGACAGGGTCAGCTGGGGATGAGCTGCTGGAGCCAGGCTTTGGAGGGCAGGGAAGGTGCAATCAACCTTCTGTGAAAACACAGGCAAACAGCTGGCAGCAGAAGGAAACAGAGCATAAAAGGAGGCAGTTTTTAATAAGCAGCTTTGAAAAACCCGTTCAGCTGCCCCCAGACAGATGTAAATCAGGAGGAACTGGTTTGTTAGAGTAGAGAATAATGCTGAAGACACAAAGGGGAAAAATGGAAACCACATCCACGGTGAAGATCAGTGCAGGTCTCAGGGGACTGCAGCTGAACATGGGCACCTTGTCTGCCCAAATGTGGGGTACAGTAAAAAAGAATGAAAGGAAGGAGGCAAGGGGAGAAAGACATCCTTCATCTTGGTGAGCTCTTAAGTTTACTGAGACAGCCACAAATTCCTGGAAATGGGAGTTCTCACCTCTTCAGGGAGGAGGATTTAGGCACAGAAGCCAGAATAATGAATCTTGCACAAGAAAGGTATATTAAAAACAAAATAATAGAAACTACACAGTGTAATAACTGAGAGAAAAGGCACCTGTAATCCCCAGACATGTCCTGTCGGAGGTGTGCACTGTATCCATGATTCAGACACAGTAACTCAGGAGAACAGAAACCAAAAGCAAAGACTCCCCTGTGACTTGCTCCTTTGCCTGACTCCACCAGCAACAAACCAGCCCATGACTTCCACCTGCTCCAGCTCTCCTCCTCCTCCTAATTCAGGTCCTCTGGGCCCATCTTTGGAGTAATTGGTGCAGCGTCTGGTACACTGCAAACCTGCTCTCCATCTCTGCACTGGCTGGACAGTTAAACTTATTTCTTCTTCATGACAGCACTGATCACAAAGTCCAGAACAAAAAGTGCAAAAAGCCAGAGACAAAGTCTCCTGGCTGGAGATGCAGCTGTGGAACAAACTTGCAGAGGAAATGAGACAAATCCAGTTAGAGCACCTTTGGGACACAATGAAAAACGTTTTCCACCACAAGCAGGATGATGTTCACAGCATCACTATCCCTTCACATCTGAGGAGAGAGATATTTTTCACCATAAAAAAGACAAGAACCAGGGATATTCCAATCCTGCTCTTGCTGACCTTTGTTTTCTCTCATGAGCAATAGTTATATATTAAATTTCTGTGATAACCAGAAGGATAAACCATCAAGAAGCTCAGTTTAAGGAAAATATGGATGGGAAATACTTCAGGAGGCCATGGACATGCACAGCTCCTTAAACCTGTATGGGAGATGAAGTGAGGCTGGGGATCTTACAGACAGTGGAACTGTTTGCAGAGATTGATTTCTGTACTGCAGGTGTGTAAAGAACCTGTGGGTTTAACACAGGACATGAGGATTCACAGAAGGCAGAACAGTGACAGGTGACAAGGGCAGCACCAGAATGGTGTGATCTGGAGTGTATCACATATCCTTGCTGTGGTCATATTCATAATGTTCTTTCCCTTCCCATCCTTCCCAATTCAAAAGATACATTTCTTTCCAGGCATCTCACAAATCACCACTGCTTTTGGCTATGTTTTGTAATTGATTATAGAGCTGTAATCAAATTAAAATGCCATCATCAGTCCTGTCCAGCTACCTATGGAATGCTTCTCCTAAGATGTCAGCAGTGCTTCCTTTTTTTTCCCTGGGATGTTACCCCTCAAAAACACACTTTCTCAAATATAGTTTCCAGTTTTGCAGGCACTAAAAGAGATGCCAGGCTGTGTGTATCCACCCAGACAGGGTTCCTGTGTGTAAGGAAACAGGAAATAAATGGCTGACCTGGAGATTGAATGGGTGTGGTACAGCCCAAATGATGAAGCAGAGATTTCAAATTAGGTTTAGTGGAGATGGATATGAAGAAAGGATGAAAGAGGGATGAAAGAAAGGAAATGCACATCAGCATTTTTTGGTTTGTGTTTTGGATTGTTTGGGTTTTCTCATTTTGCTCCCTCTTCAGGAAAATCTTGAAGTAAATAGTAATAAGCTGAAAAATTCATGAAGACCAACATTTATTCTTTGTTGTGACATGAATATCTGGGCTTCAAAGAAAAAGACAGATGGGTCACAGCACAGCAGCAAACAGAGCTTGCCACAGAGAAATTAACCCCCTGAAACTGAGGCAGAGAAATCAAGAGCACCATATGTGACTTCTGAGTGACACATCTCCTTCCAGCTTTCCCTACCTGCTCTTCTCAGAGAGCCACCATCACCCCCCCAGCCACACAGATTTTTTTTTTTTGTAGCAAATAATCTACCTGAAAAAATGTATTTATTTCCACCCTATTCCTGAATTTCTGTGCACATTCTAAATGATCCTTCTTGGTGCATTTCAAAACCAAACCTCTTGGAACCCCCTGGGTCTCAGAAACTGATGCCCAAACCATAGCTGATCCTCCAAGAGAGATTCATGTCACCACCCTCATCACACGAGCACCTCTGAAAATCCAAGCTTAACATGCTGTTTGACTCCAGTAAAAATGCAGCCTTGTAACAAAATAAACACAAGAAAAACCTCTTAATAGCACAAAGACCTAATTCAGGGAGTAGATTTCATTATGGGAATAGCACATGTCTGTCTTACAGACCTTAAAGTATCCCACATGCTTCACTTATTTCAGAACCTGACTCCATAAAACAAAACACTGCAGGATAATCATATTTATTTGTTTGGTTTTCCACTTTGTTCAGTTATCCTAGCTCAAATCTAAGCCAAATGTTACACTCCAAAAACCCCATGGATATACATGTTTTTTGATTTACCAACAGAAGTAACAAAATAGATTACAAAAGCCAAGACCAGAGGTCCTCATTTGTAACCGTTTATCCTCACGTAGTTAAAGGTCACCCACAAATTACAGACTGTGGGTTCTAGCACTGTTTTATGGATATAAATATACATGTATATTTACAACTGCTACATACTTGTTTTCCACAGTGTGGTGCCCAATGTTTCTGCAGCAGGCTGGAAGGGAGCTGCCTCACAGGAAGGCTGTGCCTGGTGCTAAATTTAACACACAGGAACTGTTTTCGTTGCTTACAAGTGGGAGGAGGAGAGGTAACATGGTTAAATCAGTTGTGCCCAACACAACCAAAGGTAACTGTTGTGGTTTGTGAGCTAAATGGCTGCTCCTGTCCCACATGAAATAGAGAAACAAACCTAGGAAACCATCCCAGTAAGAAATGACTCACTAAAATGGAAAAAAAAATTTGCTTGCAAGTATCCCTATCTTTTTCTTAAACGAAGGAGAAATTGGAATGACCAGCTGAACTTTTAAACAACAGGATATCTAAATAGCAATAAGATTTGTGAAGAATTATAGAAATGATGGAATAGTACTTACATTCTCATTTATGGTTCTTTAGACATGAGCCTTTCAACATTTCTCTGCAGCTCCTGCCACTTGAAAAGCTGAAAACCTGCATTCTCAGGAAATACATGACTCAGGAAATCAACACTTTAAGAAAAACTGCAAACACTGTGGGACCAGCACTAGAACTGTGAAAGTGGGCAGCAAGCCTGTGTAAATTGATTACCCAGTAAGTTTATAGGGCCAGTGAAATTATTAAGTAGTAATTTGTAGTCACCTACAGAAAAAGAGATCTCAGGATCATGGTGTGTAAACATGCAGGGAACACTTAAGCCAGTGAGATGGAGCTTCCACATTATTTACAACTTGCCATTTAAATTAGACTTCAAAGATGACCAGACTTCTGTAGATCTCTTCCAACCTGAAACATTCTGTGAGTTTAAGATTTTGGCATATATGTCTCTTCAGTGGGGGGTGAGGAGGAAGGCTTTTCAAAATGCAGGAAGGAGGCAATCCTGGTTGAAAAGCCAGAGGTGAGAAAAATGAGGGGTTTATGCTTGGGCTTTAAATAATGTCCTCCCTGCAGAATGTGTTATGAAGATTTGGTGTTTTCTAAGTGGTTCTTCAAGGAAATTATACAGACCCTTCAGTTCTCTGCTGCTGGGTGAGGTTCGGCACAGTGTTGCTCACTACTGTAAGAAACTTCACACATTCTGCACTCTTAGACTTGGTGCAGAATGTACAGACTGATGCTGTCTCCCTTCGAATTCCTACACCTCCTCCCCTTAGTTTCTAGTTTTATTTCTGATCAGACTTCCTGTGAAAAGTCACCACAAAGTTCTTAAGTCCCTAAAGATAACTCAGGCTTTCTTGCAGACTCAACAGCCCCACACACTCCACCTGGGAATACCTGGAAAAATAACCAAACCTTGCGTTTCATGCAAAAGATGTTTATCTCATTAAAAGCCATCCCTTATATTCCAGTTTTAAATGGGCATTTCTCACTTTGCTTTCTCCTTCTTCTCACCTTCCATCCCTGTGCAAGCACAGCAGCCCCAGGAGACAGAATCACAGGATGGTTTGGGTTGGAAGAGACCTTAAAGATCATCGAGTTCCAGCTCCCTGCCATGGACAAGGACACCTTGCACTAGAGCCAGTTGCTCAGACCCCAGGGACAGTCCCCATGAACAGAAATGGGATAGTCCCCACAGACCTGTGCTGCTGAAAATGCACCCCAAAAGTAGGAAGTCCAAGAATGGCACACACAGGGCAAAGGGAGAAGAAACCAAGCCTTCCTTCTCCCAGCTTTCTGCTCCCTTAGAGAATCACACAAGTACAAAACCATGAAAACAATAACCCCAGCTGCAAAGGCAATGAAGCAATTTGTTAGGGAGATGACATTTTTAATGAGAAACACTTGCTGGAGGAGAACAAAAGGCCCTGTTTGGTCAGAGAGATGCTCTTGATACTCTTCTGAAGTGCATGAAAAAGTAATTTCATTTAAGCGTCATACACAGAGCAGCTGAATTTCCTGGGGCTCCAGATGTTGTCCTGTGCAGATGCTGAACAAATGGAACTCTGTCTTGATGAAATGAAAAGAAAAAAGCAAGCCTTCCTAAACCAAAATCCATGCACCAGAGTATTTCACATCTTAAAAGAAGAAAAAGAGAAGACAAGAAAAGAGAGAGGAAACCATGCAAAGTGGGTGAAAAGGAAGTTCTTGAACCCGGCAGCATTGCCCATAGAATGGACTGTTCCTAATCACCCCATGGATAATTAAAGGAGACGACAATCTGGATTTGCAAAATACCAAGATCTGGCTCTGTCGCCTCTTTTTGTTGGCTTGGCTCCGTTTCTCTTTGACAGTTATCTGGCTGTGATTACTCTGAGTTTGTTCCCTAAGAAGGGACAGATTCTGCAAGCTTTTATTAGGCCAGAAGTTACTGGAACCTTCTGGGGTGAGTGACAGATTCAGAATCAACAACTGCAAACCTACAATCAATATTTCTGTGTATTGACAAAGGGTAAATTTCCTAATTGAAATGACACAAGTTTCATTCCTAATTTTTGGGGAGAGCAAGGAGTTTGGTGCCTCAGTAGTAAAACCTTTTGAAATAAGAGATCAGACGAGTATCAGCTCTCACGTAAATGAAGATTAATGAAGTATAATGACCTTGATATTCAGACACTTCATTCCTGGACTTTGGGGTGGGTGACAGAAGGAGATGTAGATGATTCCTGGGCTTTGTAAGCCAGACAGGGCCTGTACAGATCCCGATGCAAATGCCTTAGGCCTGCTGGCTTATGCTCTCATTTTTTCCTTCTGCCTTTTTAGGTTCTGAAAAAATGGACACTATTCACTCTTTCTTCTAAGGCACAAGTCTCCTTCTGACACAATATTATCCTTCTGCTAAGTGGTAGCAGATGACAGAGTCCAAAGCACTGCACAAACACGAGAGCATTCCTGCCTCTTACACAGGGCCCCTTCCCAAGAAGGCAATGCTGTCACAGACAACTCTGCCTTTGAATAAAAAAAAACAAATCAGTAATAAAAGCCAGGTTTGTGATGCTGGTCCATCAGCAGGTGGTACTGTGTAGTCAGTTTATAGTGAGCGAAGTGAGAATGATAATATTGTTTTAAATCAGGATTTGGAAAGGGTGGTTAGCATCACATCTGACACCTCCCCGAAGGGCAAAACTAAAGAGTGACACACCAGAGTACACACCAGAGGAGGAGGAAGCACACAGTGGGTGTGTTAAGTAGATCTGAATAAGAATAGAGCTAAAAAAATTGAAAAAGAAAACAATGTAGTGCATGCAAGTTATGAGAAACTGGGGACTGACCTTTTGTTTCTCCCTGTTGAGAGGTAGAAAAAGGCAGAGAGCAGCTGCTCTCCTGCTCAGAGGGAAGAGGCTGCTTCCAGTAAAGCCTCACCAGTCAGAGAGAAGTGATCTCAGAGTTGAGGCAAGAAGCAGATAAGGGGGTTGAAAAAGAACACTCCTTGTTACTTTTTAAAAGCAATGCATCATAGGTCAAATGAGCTAGTTTTGTCCAAACTCAGTCAAACCTAAATCTTAGATGACCTAATGTAAACATCAGCAAACCAGCCACGGTGCTGGTGGCTCACAGAAGAGCATTGTGCTTTGGAGAAACCCGCTTGAAGCAATGCAATAAAATGAATTGACCTTGGGATGGAAAAATCAATTTTTACAGAATTATTGGGTGTGATCTAATGACTGCACTGAATAACCCAAATTCCAACAATGGGTAATGCTTTTAAGCACGTTACCAGGTTTTGTTTCGTGCATATGTTGCCAAAGTAATCCCTCTGCACACACAGAAAGTCAGTGAAACTTTACTTCTGGTGAGCACTTAGGAGAGCCTTCCACAAGCAAGCTGTTACTTTATATTCTAAAGAGGTTTGCCTTAAGGCCTGCCCCCACCAGCAATCAGCAGCACACTGGCAGCCTCCAAGTCTTGACTGCTAATGAGGAGAAAAAAAATCACGGGGGAAGAGGGAAACTGGAGATAAATAAGATATTTTGCCCTCATTTTTTCCTGCAAGCACCCCCTACAGCAGAGCATGCTTGAGCCATGTGGGATACAGGTTTGATCCCACAGAATTTTTTGCTGCAAGGATTTTGGGACAGGGAGCGGTTTTAGAATTTCCAGAGCAACAGCGAATGCTGCCAAACGAGCCAGCAAAAAGGAGACAAACAGGGAGTGGTGCT
Source organism: Trochalopteron elliotii (assembly GCA_024734555.1). Taxonomy (NCBI): domain Eukaryota; kingdom Metazoa; phylum Chordata; class Aves; order Passeriformes; family Leiothrichidae; genus Trochalopteron; species Trochalopteron elliotii. The sequence continues at coordinate 3,300,382 of JANPWX010000377.1, forward strand.
GAGGGACTGGGGACTTCGGTGAGCAGTGAGAATATTTTTAAGGGTGCATTTTTAAGGGTGACCCACTTATTAAGGATAACACCATTCCAGAGCAGGCACTCCTAAATCCTGCTCATGGGAGTAGACAAAGCAGAATGTCACTGCAACCCCACATTGCCTCTCTCCTGTGTCATTTTACCCAGAAATCCAAGATTCATCTGCATGGCAGATGGTGGGTGTTCATTTGGCAGAGGAGCCAGGGGAAATGGGCTGTGTGCCTCTCCTTAGAACCATGGAATTATCTCACATCTCCAAGCAATGGACAGCCAGGCAAATCTTTGGTAGTGTAGCAGCATCCAGGGTATCATTTAAAACAACCTGGATTCAAAACCCCAAATTGTCCGTATCCATCTTTTTAGGGACTTCTTGGCCTTCTCTGCATTTCTTTTGATATTTTAGAATAATTTAAAAATTCCCGTAGGCACAAATATAAAATAATTTCTTAAAATCATCTGGAATACCCAGCTTCCTCACAGATTGGTGAGTGAACACACTTATCCCCTCAAAAACACCAGGGAATGATGATTTCCTCATTCAGGAATCAAATGTTCATTTTCATGGGTCATTAGAGGTGGATAGCTCTAAAGGTAGTCTAAACCTTTAAACTCCCCTGTCTTTTAGTAAGGGGAGAAAACCAGAAGGAAGACAAAGAGAAAGGAAATAATGAACATTTGCAAAGCCACTAATGAGCTATTGCGGGTCATTACTTTTATTTCCAATAGGAATTTAAATTACAAACTGTTTTGAGAATCACTTGCATTAGGCATTTACTTCATAATGAATGTGACTGCAATTTTAAAAAGCTGGTGTGCAGGATGGTAGAGAGGCCATAAAAAACCCAAGTTATATATTGAATTCAGTGTACACATAATGACCATATTCTTTCTAGGGAATTAACTTTTTTTTCCCCCTAACTTTCCAGACTCTGAATCATTTTCTAATAGGATCTCAACAGGCAATAGTATTAAAAATGTGTTAGATGTTAGCATCTGGGCCAGGAAAAGCATGACAATCTAATATAGAGAATCTAACTGGGGCATTCATCCAAGCCTGCCATCCATCTTTCCATTCTGTGTGGTGTCTCTCCCACTTCAGGGTACACAGATTGAGCAAGTCCTTGGAATAATGGCATTTAAATGAGGTAAAACCTACCTGATGACATTTCCTTGCCAGGTAGGTTGCAGGTCCCAGAGAACTGATACCCAAACTGCAGTTGTCTCCCTCTCAGGGATGCCAGTTTGAACACAGGAGTCGTTTCAGTCCATGGAAGCAGATTAAAACCAGCAATCTCACTCCATTAAAGGGCAAAGAGAACCCCAAAGCCCCAGCTGTCATGATCTTGACACTCGATTTTCCTTCCACAGTGGAACAAAAATAAAACCTTTCAACAATTCTCATGAAAACTATCAGGAGAGAGAGACAAGGCAGAGTAATGAACCCTCTGGGTGGGTAAGATCAGCAAACTGGAACAGCCACGTTGGGGAAATTTGAAAAAAGGGGCTGATGCCACCATTTTTCACTTGAGACAGAAGATTCAGTTTCAAGATCCTCATTTATATAAAACAAATCTCATAATGATTATAAAGTAGTCTGATCTGCAAAACTCATTCTTTTCCAGTTTTTGATAAAATGTCTTCTCTATAGAAATATTTTAAGCTTTTTTTTTTCCTAATCCTTAAGACCGTGGGGAAAAAAACCTAAAATCTTGATTTGACTAGCATGAAATTCACTGTCCAGATTTAAGATGTCCATTTACCCTCTTCCTATTTATCACAGTAGAACAAATGAGGTAAGGTTGGGAAAAGAACAGTAAATACCTAAACAAAAAATATTTGCATCTTTCCAGTATGTCCACTTCTTCTGAGGTACCCAGGGAGGCTAAAAATTAATCAATCAGCTGCACATTTACAGCTGCACATCATATTTGGATGCTAGTGAGCTTGATTAAAGTCTTACTTCAGTGGAGCAGACTGCTAAGAAACCATAGCTGTCTTTGAAGGCTTAAAATTGCCAAAGGCAACATAAAGAGAAAGAAGAAAAGGCATTTTAAACAAATTAGCCCATTCACGTGTTTTAGCTTAGGAATCTTTGCAGAGAATAAAAGAAAGCAAATTACTCAAATACACTTCCAGTGGGTTCAGTATGCAATAGTCATGTTCCCTCCCTTTGGGGCAGATTTGTATAAAGGAGCTGAACTCAAGTTTTGTTTTAAATTTAAAACTAAAGCTTTAGTATTTAGAGATATTTTGTTTTCCTACTCATGCACACAGAATGTGGTCAGAACACTGGATAGGACCTCTTTGGACATTGTGTCCAGTCCCTTATACTGCAGGTACTTATCATTCTATAGAATCATTCAGAAACAATAATTTTTTTTGAAAAGCCATTTTAAAAGATCAATATAACATCAAGATGCTGCCTCTTTTTCTGACGTGGACAGTTTCACTTTATGCCAAGTCACCTGCCCACGTTAAAAAACAAATCTCTTGCAATCATTAATCTACAGGGAGACACAGTGAAACATGTAAATTTGGCAAACATTTCCCTTCCAGTTGCTGTGCTTCACTTATAATTTGCATGTCTGCTTGGGTGACCCCATAAATACATTAGTGCTGTTGAACTGGGTTGCTCTAAAGTCAAAATCCATTTAACTGAGTACATTTTGTGTTCTCAGTACCCCATTCCAGATGGGACATCTTTGTGTTTCGAATAACTCCAGTGGTCAATGGAAAATAATTTCTGTGTTTAGTTTAGTACTGACTCAGGAAATGCCTAAATAAGACAGAATTTTTTTTTAATTATCATTATTATAATTATTATTATTATTGTTTTAAGCAAAAGACAAAACAAGAGGGGACAAAAGTTAAAGCTATTGAGACTGAATGGTGTTTAATTCCAGAGGAAAAAGATTTGCTTCCAAGGCTTGAGTATTTGCAGTGTCCTCATTAGTCAGAGTGCATAAAAACAACAGAGAGAGGAAACAACATCTGAAATGGAAAAATGGGCTACCCAGATGTTACAGGACCTCCACTGGATTCCTACCTGTGTGTGGTTATTACAAATACTAAGGTATAAAGCAGAGCAGTCCTCATTTTTATTGCAAGAGAGACTACATGTAAGCATGTGCATTATGCTCTAGCGTGTTCCATCCATTATTCACTGATATTTTTGATGTACAACTTTGTTTTTGCCATGAATATTTACCTCAAAACAACTTGTGAAGAAGCTGCTGCATAAAGTACTCAAATTACTGGGAATCCCAGGAAACATCAAACATTTGGTTCTGCATTTTGTTGAGAGTATTTTCAGAAAAACTCCAACTTTGGCCTGGTATTCTCATCTGAAAACATTCAGGCTCATAATATTTCATTAGAACATTTACGAAGAGCTGCTTTGAGGAAAAATAACCAGAAAATGAGCAATAGAAACTTCATTTTGGCTGTAATTATAGTTATTATTGCAGATCAAGGAATATTAAAGTAGTCCACTGCAGATGGACTCACACATATATTAAATCAGATGTTCAAAGTGAAATATTTCATTGGCAAGTTGCTTGTAGCTCCTTATTGTTGCACCACAGGGCAAGGCAGTCAGACAAAAATCTATTAAAAACACTTTCTAAAGTTTTCACTCTGGGACTGAAGAAGAGCACTAATTTTCTTATATTAATGCTTTATAAATACAGACTGAAGATTTATCCCTGGATATTTGCTAAGGTGGAGGTGAGTCTACAGAACATCTTGGGAGTGTGATGCTGTGTTCACACTTCTGGCCAGGAGGGGAGAAAATTAAAACAAAAAAATGGGCTTGAACAACTTTTTGCACCTCCTAAACTATGCAGGACTTGTACAACTGGAAAGTAGAACAAAACACTACAGCAGAGAAGCAAAGATCATCTCATTGGGATCTCTCTACTAAATATCTCTTACAGGAGGAAAATGCTCATTCTCAGAGATTCCTCTGTGGTTTTATGGATTTATGGGGTTTATCTCCCAGCTGAGAAATTCCATAGCAGAATAAAGCTTTGCTTGATCGAATTCCTTCATCAAATGGTCAAAAATCAAAGATCTGGCTCTTAGAACCCCTCTCAAATTTATCTCTCATTACCAGTGTGAAAGACTTAGATACCACCATGGGCCTTATTCACACTTTTTTCTATAATTAGGTTACCTGCCCCCACAAAGAGATCCTTGCACAGTGAACATTTGTAGAAGACAAAGATGAGCAGTGGAAACCCCACCCACACTTGGAGAATGGCAAATCTCATTTTAAATTGTCTCTTACAAACTTCAGTACAGGAGCAGTGGATGAGAGTTAAGTGGGTAAGTTTGGGATAAGGGAGTGAGTTGCTGACATACGTGAGAATTTAAAGGAAAACAACTTGATTGAGAAGTTTGTTCTACAGGGAGGGTACAAAGATAGGACCAGAGCAAGAAGTGTGGAAGGCTGTTTTAGCAGATTGAAATAGCCAAAACAAGTCCTTCAGCCAGCATGAGCTGTCAGACAGAGCAATCTGAGAAAGTAAATAGAAAAAATGTTACATTTTCTCTCCTTCTGTGACTGCCTTGCTGATGTGATTTTGCATGTTTACTGTCATGCCCAAGCACATGTGGAGTGCAGTCACAGACACAGAGGAGGAGGGAGAGGCAGTAGGAAATCAAACAAAAGTCCTATGAAAAGAAAGTGTGGAGTAAAAATAGCATGAAAGCCCCATTCTGTTATCACAGGGCCAGATGTGGCAAGGCAGTGGATCTAGAAATAGTGTGGGTCTCAGATGGTGTTTGTCTGTCCATCTCTGTTTATGCTGGTGATCTATTACCTTTATTACTGCATTTTTGTGCCTCCACTGCACCCACAGTGCAGTCTCTGAGCTTTAGTGCAAACCTGAGTAATTACATTAATTTATCACACACACCTTTGGCTGCCTCAGCACCTCCTCCCTCCTGAATTATCTCAGCCTTCCAAACAATACTTTGTGCTAGAAAATTTTAAAGTGTTTAAGAGGGAGGAAACCAGTAGGGTTCTATAAAATCTGAATAAGTTATTACAAAATATACCCTGAAAATATGTTGGCTCCTTCCTTCTTCTCTGTGTGAATCAAGAGTAACACCAGTGTAGTTCCACTACTGCTCCATAAGAGAACAACACCACAGGTCAGACCCAAGAACCACTGGGCAAAATTGCCTCCAACCCTAATAAAGCTTAATATTTCTTGTAAAATTATTAACCCTAATTAGGGTCATTATAGCTCCTTAGCACTAGTACCTCACTCATTCACCTATGTTTTAAAAGCAGTCCAGTTTTTGTCACCACTGTTGGTGTTCAGAGGTTACTGCAGAACATCTCTTGATGAAGAACTCTCTGAATTTTTACAGCCTAAGTTAACCATCGTTTGTTCTGTTCCCTACAATGAGATGAAAAAGTGAGCTAATAAAACTCTCACAATAAAAAATCCCACTCCAAGCAGATCAGCCCTTATCACTTGCAGCATCTAAGGACAGACAATAAGTAGCTTTTACTTTGGTGGAGTTTAGGCAGTGGAAGCCACAAGTAACTAGAACACTACACCAGGAAGGACAGATAAAATCTGGTATTTTCAAGAGCCCTCCCTGGCCTCCCACTACCTCTTTTGTGTGGCTGCTGATACTCACAGCATCCCCAAGGGGCAGGACAATTAAATAGGTTTTGCTGTTAATTTCACATCTGCACCACAGAGGCTTCCTGGACACCAGCAGCAAGAAAACAGTTTTTTTTGGGTTGGGGATCCTCATCTTCTGTGGCTTTCCTTCCACAGTCAACAGGCAAATGAGATTTTTCTATTGTCCTCCACCTCACACAGACATCAGCACACCTGCAGAGTCATGGCTTTCACCTTTGTAAATCACTGATTCTGGTGCAGGTCTCAGGTTGTTCAAAGCAATTCTGTGACTAAGGTAGCATTGAGTTGACACATCTACACACATAGATTCCAAAGAGATTGCTGGGTGCAAGGGGGAACAATTAATCTGTTTCTTTGAATGGAAAATTACCACAGACTCTTAGATCTGCTTTGAATGTTCAGGCCACCTTCCACGCAGATACATCCTAAATTTCATTTTCCTCTGAATCAATATAAATACCCAAGAATCTATAATTCTGACTGTAGCATTCCCTCACTGACCAACTTAATATTTTACACTCCAAAAAATCAAATAAGAAACTTCCTCAGATATCATTATCAGTTTCCTCATTTTCCTCATATAACATCTCTCCTTCATCCCTTCCTGAAAGTCCTTTCATCTCCTCTTGACAGCCATGAATGCAAACACAGAGAGAGGAGGGTTCAGCTCTCTGTGCTCATACCAGTTGAATTCATCCCACTTTTCAAGAAGTTTAATACCACCTTTAAACAAGTTTAATCCTACTTTTAAAGAAGTTACTTCTACTGGTCTCTATCTGCTTCAAGGTTACGTGACTGAAATCCTGAGATCAGAACCAGACACAGGAGCAGCTTACTCAGCAAAGCAAGTGAACTATTTTAATACAAATCAAATCTAACAGAGAGTGTGATTAGGTATCTAGTTTTATATCACACAGCAGGAAAGAAGATTGAATAGTAAGGATTTTTGCATCTGAAATACACTGATAATTCAAAAGTCTTTGAGTTCTGATGGCTGGGCATGTTTGTGTATAATTTAACTTAATCTGGCAGTCTCAGTATAAAATGAAATTAAAGAAGTCAGCCTATAAGAAACTAAGATCTTGTGATTTCCATCATCTTCAAGGGGAGATAAGGGCTCTTTGAGCTACTGGTGACAACTTGACAGCTCAGAGACAAGCAGACACTTGGTTTAACATCAGTGCACAGGGGTCTGCCTCAGCTGATGCTCAGGGTCACCCAGGCAGCATCGCCCCACCCAGGAGATTCCTCCTTGGGGATTTTAAAAGACAGGTGCTGGGGCCAGCTCAGCTGTCAGTGGGAAAATGCTCACAGGGGAGAAGCAGACACAGCAGAACTGTCAGCCTTGGAGCCCTGCAGGAGGCTGAGCTCTGCTTTGGGTCCCACATGGAAATACAGGTTCATGAAAACAGGTTGTTTCGGTGGTGGCAGTACAGGATCACTCTCAGTGCTAACTCCAATAGATCTTCCAAAAACATAAACTTTTAGCATCTAAACATTTTTAATCTTGGATAGTAACTTTCAAAGCTGATCACCCCGAGCCAAGGAGTTTTTTGATGCCTGAAACACATGGAAGAAATTCCTGCACCCCCTGATTTGGTCATCATATTCAGGACATTTCTCCCCTTTTCTGACCCTGTTTAGTCATCAAACAAAAGAAATGCCCTCAGTGCTGCCATCACACCATCACACTGTGCTGCTGGATAAAACCTGGCCTCACAGATTCTAAGAAATCAATTTTGCACAGACGAATCCTGCCCCAGGTACCTTTGATGTGCAGAATTTGTACATAGCAGAGGGGAAGTCTGGCAACGAATTCCTATTGCTTAAGATCTGATCTCAATGCACAAATCGAAGCCTTGAGATTAGAAAAACACATTTGCTTCTGGGAAATACTCTACATGCATGAACGTGTTCAGAAGACAGCTTTTCCTAGCACAGGATTGTGATCTCTATCTGCAGCCCTTTGTTCAGAAGCAGAAAAAGGAGGGAAGAGTGGAGAGATCTGGGTAAGAGACTTCAAACTTATACAGCTCCAAAGCTTTCATAATTTGCTCCCACTCCTGCACAGGCAGGAGACCCACAGAAGAAATTCTCCAAATAAACCCTCAGAAATCATCTCTTCATCTAATTAAAATCTCTTATGATCCATGTAACCCAGGAGGAGCAGATGACAGAGTATTGCTGTCCACCTGTTTCAGTGTATAAGCAGAAGAGAAACAAAAGGCAGTTCAAGTGAAGATTTCCAAATACAGAGATGCGCCCAGGTACTACCAGATGATTCCTAAAGGTTGATTTAATCAGGGCTGACACTCTTTTAAGGACTCAGTCAACCTGTCTTAAGTGATATAAAATAAATGGGGGCAAAACTCTCACATTAATCTGAAACTGAACTCAGAGGTTTTAAGAAAGCTGACATCTGCATATGAGAAAATTACACATGGGTGATCAAAGTTTCTCTCTGACATGATCTATTTCACATTTATACATCTGAGGATTTTATGTTTGCCAGCAGACACAATTTCCTCATACATACTGGGCACACTCCTCAAGACCCATCCTGGAAACATGCTCTGCAGAGTCCAGGCCTGAACCTCCTGCTGCTGCACGGATTGGGGAGCAGGATTTGGTGAGGGAAGTGCTCACATTTGCTTCATGACCATGTCCATTAAAGTGTGCATGCAGATCAGAGCCACTCTGATGGTAACACAAGGGCTCAAGTGCAGCATCTCCCAGCAGTTCACCTCCTCCAGGGTGATGGAACAGCAACAAACTCAAACTTTGCCTGCAGAGGTTTATATTCAGAAAACAGTGGCCAACTACTTTGAATTGATGTGAGCTTCCCAGTGCCAGTGAAGATATTTAAGCAACCAAACCCTGCAGCCAGGAATTACAGCTGTTTTCCTTTCCCTGGGGACAATTAACTCCCATTAGCTGAGCAGGATCTCAGGGAACAGGCAAGTTGAAAGGGAAGTTTGGAGAGGTTGTTCAGTGATGATGGAATTGATCTGTCTCATAAGGCATGGTGTTCCACCAGCAATGCACGGAGCTCATCTCAAATTCCCTGAGTGCCAGAAAGACACAGAAAGGAAAACTCCTGTATCTATCCAGATCCTCCTGAGCAGACACCAAAAGTCCTTCCAGCATCTTGATCCTATATTCTGAACAGCCCCAGGAAATACACAGAGTATCTGAGAAATCTCCCAATATCCGGCCATGCACAGGCACAGGACAGAAGCATCCTGATGAAGCACACTCAGACTGGTCTTCCCAAAGTGTGCACAAACACAGATGTTTTGACAAATATGTGCTGCAACTGGCAAAGTTGTTTCATCTGCCTTCAGGATCACTGGACCCAGAATTGTTTCCATATTATTTTCTTAGACCAAGACCTTAAGGGAGAAATAGAAGGGAAGAAGAGAGGGGAGGGTAACAATCTCTGTTAAATCCACCTCATGTGCGAGCACATAAAGCCAGAGGAGTTTGCTGCCTCATGCTGTGAGTGTCTGTCTCAGCTTTTGGCAGTGGAACAAAACCCTGGGAGCAGTCTGGAGGCATTCACATGTTTTGCTGCTTTCTTTGGCTACTGTCGAGGCAGCCTAAGCCCTGTGTGCTCTTTGCAGGAATACGTTTGCACGGCATTTTTCTGAAAAAGTTCACAATGAAAATACCTGCCATTCAGACTCCCCCATCCCCTCCTTTAAAAAAAAAAAGTCATTAAAAAAGATGATTTTCACATTTTTCAAATAACAATGGCAGCCTTATCCATAAGAAAAATCAAAACAACTGGTTAAAATGTTTTTTTTTTTAGATTACCCTCTGCATGCCTCATTTTTTATTCATCACAGCACATATTTTCTCCTCTGTGAGATCTTACTAGGATATAAAATATATTCAGACTTTGACTGCTGCCTAAGGAAGGTCTGAAAGCCTTCAGGGCTCTTCTAAGTGCATGCATTTGACATGGGAGGAAGGCAGCACACCTGAACCAGCAGGAAGGGGACAGTTCTTTCAGAAGTTACAAGGCAGCAGCAGATGGCTGTGGGGCACCAACCCAACACTCACTCTGCCTCTGAGGCTAATTTAGCAGCCTGCAATGACTTCTCTGCTGCCTCGGCTGGGCTGCCCCTGGTGTATTTTGAAGTTGTACTTTGACTTTTGGTGCCACACAGCACACATTTCATTCCAGCTCTCCAAAGTGCCTGGATTGGAAATGGAGCTGTGATCAGCTGCTTAATTACCCTCAATGCCTGACACTGCAACTGCAGGTTTTGTCTTGGAAATTCAGGGTTAGGAATGGTCACCAGTTATCTGAGTTAGATCCCCTCTGGAATGAGAGCTGAGGACAGTGAGAGCACCTGGGAGAGGGAGGACTTTAATCATGACCCAAATTACAGCCTGGACCATCAGTCAGTGGCTCTGATAAGCTGCCCCAAGAGGGGCAGAAGAAAGGAAGCAAATCAAGAGTACATCACTTTGGAAATTTCCATCATCACTATGATCACTTTACACCTGAAGTGACAGGAATTAAATTATTCTGCTGCTATTCCCCCAGTAGATCAGAAAGGGCTGTTAAAATGTCCCCATGAGTCCAGTTTCTCCCAGTCCTATTCACTGCTACAGCTCTTCAAGCTTGCTCCAGCTTCCACTGGTTCAAACTTTCTCCTAGAAATGTAAGAAGATGTGATGTATGGCATAAAGGGCAAAGGAGCTGAATTTGATTGTTCTTGGTCTTTACTCATGGTCTGATTGAAATATGAGGCATTATCTACTTTTCCTTCTCATCAGAAGAGCCTCAAACCACTAGCTCTAAAATGAGCCCCTTTGAGGCTCTCTGATAATGCACCTCAGCAAGTATTTCACAATCAAAATGAGTCTTGGTATTTCTGAAAGGGGCCAGAATTATGCCAGCACATCTGCTTAGGCTGGATGACTGACTCATTTGGCCAAGTCCTGCTGCCTCTGTTTCCCTTTCCTAATAAAATAAGGATAAAAATTAAACCCTCAGTAGACTGAAGTTCTCATCCCAGTTCCAAATATTTTTTCCTCCATGTTTTTTTAATGGCCTTCAAGAAAGGAGAGTGCTTAAGTTTTTTCACTGCTGTCATTTTCATCTGTTGTTCATCACAAAACAGATTGAGGGATTTTATTGATACTGATATATGTCTGAACTTTATGTGTCAAAAACCAAGGCAAAAAAGCATTTTGGAATGTGAAAAGTACAGGAAATATAAGGAGGGAATGGAATGGAAAAGGGAAAATTCTACATGAAATACAGTTTATTAAGAAAAATGCCGAGAGAACTCATCCTCAGCTTGAGATAACAATATGTATTAAATACAATAAAGTGGCCTCTGCAAGTGGAATACAATGAGGAACACTCTAGGATCTTTCCTAAGGTAGGAAAAGGACTGGAAGATATCACTCAATGAAACAGGTAGGAGAAGATGTTAAAGGGACTTGTAACAGAGTTTTAATTTAATTAGATCATGGCCTGATGATGGGCACTGGCCCTTCATCTGCATGGTGCTTTGGTTTTAACTCTCTCTAGAAAGCAAAGAGTAGGGAAAATGGATTGGGTGGGTTGTCTTTAAGGCATACAGCAGAAAGAGCAATGTCATCTGTAAAAAAAATCACAAGTTCAACAATCGCAAGACTGTCTTTGTTTCCTCAAATCTGTTGAAGCTGTGGTGTGTTTTACACATTAACCTCTCCATCCCATGGGCAGCACAGGGCCAGATGATGCTGAGGTGATAGGTCACTGAGGCAATAAAGCTATGCCTTGTTAATGTCTGTTCTCCTAAAAAATGTACCCCCAAATTCCTTCCAGATATTCAACCGCGTGATGGAAGTTTTATTTGTGGGTTAAACCATAGAGCAAACTGCAACTCTCCTGCCCTCTTAAATCATGCAGCCTCCTTGGAATGACTAAAATTCCCTCTGAGTTGCATTACCCAGAGTTTGTAAATGTCTGGAAGGCATAAACCACTAATGCATGTAATTTTTCTTTTCTCTCCCACCATCTCTCCTGCTTTCCCACACAGATTGCTGCTTTTTCCCAACCACTTCAAGCACGGGATATATTTCTGTCTCAAACCCTGTGCACTATCTCTCCTGATCCAGGGAGTCAGATTTCACTGAGATTCAAAACATGCTTTCTCCCTGTACAAACTGGACATTCCTTTTTCCCCTGCAAGGGGCTGTCTGCTCCCAAACCGGGTGTGACTTGGAGTGGGCACCCCCAGGGTTTCCTTCAGGGAGGATTGGAAGGCCTTGAAGAGAAGTTTTTGATTGACTACAGCCAAGACCAAACACCTGGATGCACGTGCAGTGCACAGCACTGGAGCACTTACCCTGTTTCTTTGGATCCTGTCCTTGGATGAGGTGTTCCCATGCAGAACTGGCTCTGCCTCTTCCCACAGCTCTCTGCCCATCACTGGAGGTTTCCTCCTGTAGAAGACACATGGTTAAGCCACAACAAACCTGTTTAGCAGTTCTATTCTGCTCCCCATCACTTCTGCCAGGTTCATTTTGCATAATGTCTAGCAGTGGTTCCCAAGGATGTTTTTCACATACAAGGAGCTTCTATCCCCTGTGAATACTCTCAGGTTGTTAGCATATTCAGAAGGCACTTATTTCTGTACTTTCCTTTCAAAGTAAGGCACTCAAAAGCCTAAAACACCAAAGCCAAGGTGATCTGGGCCACTTCACCTTTAATTTCATGTCTCTCCAGCTCGCTAAGGTGACATGCTCTGTATCAAAAATGTATTGCTTGGGTTTGAGCACTTGGATTAATTTTTATGCCTAAGCTTTACCTGGATCGCTCTCAAAAATAATTTTTATAGTCATCCTGTGGAGGAGCTTAGCATGAGCTCAGGCACTGCTTCTCATCCTTTCTTAATGCAAACTGATACATCTCAGACCTGTGTGCACTCAAGGCCTTCTCTCTTAGTCACCAAATCCCTGCTCCATGCAAGAGTCATTCACAACCACCACTAAAATCACTCTCACCTTTGAATAGGACAGCTAAGCATCCTGGCATAAAATATCTCTGGTAAAAAGCCAAGGGAGAGAAAAGTCCCTCTCCTCTCAGTTTTATACTCAGAGTGATGGTAATAATAAAGTAACAATGTTTTTTATAAATCTGTGTGATACCATAGCTGTCTCAGCTACTTATCCTTGAAATTTAAAACTCCTCTTTATATTCTGTTCCAGGCTTAACCTCCAGGAACCTTTATAACAAGAAATGGACTTTTCTTGACTTCTTGTGGCGTTTACACCTCTGCACAGTGATGATTATTAAGTTGGCAACATCTCTAAGAGTCAAAAACAGACTAATTGCTTAACATACACAGACAGGCTGAATTCAGATAAGAGTATGAAAATAAACTTGCTTTTCAAAACTCACATTGACAAGTCAAAACTTCTTCCATTTGTGAAACTAATTCAGAAATGTTAAAACAACAGGGAGGTTCAGACAGCTTCTGGCTGAGACAGAAATATACAATTTTGGCAGTGATTTACAAAAAAGACAAAGATGATACTAAAGGTAGGTGAAAGAGGAAAGTAAATGAAACCCAAGATTTCTGATGCTGAGGTAGTTTGACATAAATGTAGCTCAGTGAATCTTGTAAGAGATTGTTCAGCATGTGTTTCTTTGCTCCTGACCCTTTTTTCCCATCTTCTCAGTGATTTGTAACCACACATTACAGGGTTGGCTTTGAACCTCAAAACCCCATCCTAAAAATTTTGGTTCCTGTTTACTTCAAAAGCAGGAACTATGCACAGCACTGCAGCTCCTGCCTTGCATCTCACATGTCTCCACTACCATATGACAAATACCTGTGTGCTAATAAGCTTCTGTGTCTGTTGTCATATTTGGGACTCCTGTAGTGGATAAATAAACATTGAAGTGGCACAACTAGTTCTGCATGAAATCAGTGAATAGGCCTGATATAGTATATGCTAACAAATCTCTGCTCCATTTCCTCCTCCTTCCTTTTGTTAAGAGGATTCCTCTCTCCTTGGGCTCTTTCTTCTTTTTTTTTTAAATTATCATCCTTACTTTTTAAACAAGTAATTCTCAAACCTGTGTATTTCTTTGCACCTCTGTTCATTGCAACTAATCACTTAATAGTGGGTTAGTTGGAGATACCAGGCATTCCAAATGAGCTTTTCCATGTACCAGGCAAACCCTGCCCGATTTCCCCACTGAGCTCAGATGGGTGGAGCAAACCCCGGTGGGTTTGGCAAGTCAGCTGCTCCCACCACCCACACCTGCACACCCCTGTTGGTGCCTTATTCCCTGAGCAACTCTTCTTTCTCCCCCCTCCTCCCACCCACCGCAGCTGGGCCAGGAGGGGAATTTGTAGTTCAGCAGTTCAAAAGAAACCTCGTTGGTCCTGCCCTGAAAACTGTGTCAGGGGCACGGCTGCCCTGTTCTGACTTGCCTGGGGTGAGCAGGATGCTCCAGCCCTGTGGAATCCTCCTGCTGTCAGTGCCTGGCATTCCAGGGCTTTAGCTGCCCCTCCAAGCCTGCAGATGAGTAGAATTCTCTGCTGACATCTGAAGGAGCTTGGTGCTGCCAGGCAGCTGGGAGCCAAGACATCAAAAAATCCACCCTCTCAGCTTTTCCAAAGCAACACAATAATAATACCACGCAGGCTCCATGGCTACATAAAGCTCCAGTGAATGTGGTATAAGAAACAAAATAAAAGCAAAGGCCTTCAGCTTTAAAAGCACCTCAAACAATGTAAGGACTTATTTTTCCTGTTTTATTATTTTTATGACTGCTTTTATTCTCCTTGCAAAATGCTCAGCATTCAAGTAATATTAAAAGCACCTGAACATTAAACATTCAAAAGGACACAGCCAACACTCAAAACTTTTTTCCTTCCCTTTTATCTACACCTATGAAAAAAAAAAAAACAGAATGAAAACACAAGTTAATATTCCTAGAAAACTAAAAAAAGAAAAGAAGCTTTTCTGCCTCTAGACTCCCAGCTGCCTTTCCACACAGTTACAAAAATGTACTCCCTGAAGTCCTGCTGACACTATCTGTTGATTATGGTGCACAGGGATTACCTGACCTGATAAAGATGAGTTCCTTCCCCTCCTAGTGGGGTAATGCTCCTTTCCAGATGCAAACAGAGTTTTTCAAAAGAAGCACAGCAAAGGTAGCCAAAAAATCTGAATGTTATATTCCTTTACAGAGCATGGAAAATAAAGAGGGTATATAAGTGGAAAGTCATTCTTTCCTTCTATTTCCTTGCAAATCACCTCTATCTGTTGCCAACTCAGCATTTCAGCTGGCAAGCAGACAAAAACCTGCCCACAAAAATGTGATGCCCTGGACCCAAAGTCACTTGGGCTATTTTCCCCAGGAGGTTCAGGCATTAATCTAAGGTCAGACAAATACAGGAAATAAGGTGAAACAAATAGAGGAAAGTTGGAGTCTTGCCTACTTCCACCTCACTAACCATGGTTTGGAAATAAATATAATTAAAACTAAGGGAAGAAGCTAATTCAACTGCATTGTTAAATGTGATAGTACTTGTTCAACTCTCAGCATTGTGCTGATCCACTGCTGCTCCCTCCAAAGGACACTCTCCCTCCAGCTTTACAAGCCCATGGGATAAACAGAGGCCCAGGGATGGTGACAAATCAGACTGAATAGAGCTTGTGTTTATTATGTCCTCATTTTACCCCCTGCCTTATCTGTAATTAATATCTGTAAAATGTTTTGAACTTTCCTTTTCCCTTATCTCAGCCATGGCGCAGCCCCTGGATGTGAAGAGCTGAAACAACCTCCTGGAGGGATTTGGGCTGGCAAAAGGGGGGAATCTCTACCTGTTTATCATTTCTGTTTGGCAGGATTAAAAATGGTCATAGCCAAGCACTGCTTGCAATCTTTAATATTAATGTGGTTTATTTTGGTCAGCAGGGTGAGTCTATTCACTTGTGGTTCAGATCAAGCTGTGATTTTCCAAAGTGACTGACCAAGTTTCTCTCAGCAGTTTGCTTCTGCAATGATAAGTGCATGCCTGTGTAACCCGAGAAACTTCAGGGAGGTGTGAGGAAGGGTTTGTGAACCAAACCAATCTGAGGCAGTGCTGCTCTTGGCAGTGTCAAAATATGACCCATGTGGCTGGTTTGATTCCTTGATATGTCCACAAATTCCCTTCCGTGAAGACTATAGAGCACAAACCAAATTTTAATTTGTGACAAACAGTTACACAAAGTAATTTACAATGAAAAGATCCAAAGTAACTCAGCACCAGCCCTATTCTGATTTTTTTTTATTTTATTTCTACTATCTGTAATTACAGGCATGAAATCCAGGTAATAAGTGGGTTATATTTTCTGCTAAGAAAATTATGCCTATAATTACAGGCACATGTTCAGCTGAGATACTGTGGTATCCAGTGCTTCCACAAAGATGATAATTGTCAACCTTTGCACTGTAATTAAGTCTAAATGGGAATCCTAATCATTTTCCAAATGAGCAAACAGTAAGCCTATCTTGATTGGCTCTGTTGTGGCAATGAATGAAACTGATTTACTCTATGAGTTAATTAAGTTTTGTGAAATCTCATGCCCCCCTCTCCTCAAAACCCACGTTGTCAGCAAATATTTGAGCTAATTAGTCCTGTATTGTTTTAGTGCTGTGTGATAGTATTACCTGTATTATCCCATTAGGGGCCTTGGTTTTCTGCAACCTTGATTTCAAATTTTCTCCCTTGGAGCAACTCCTCTGCCTTTGATTCACCTGTTCCTTGGGTTCACAGCCTTCTTTTGCCTTTGAGGCTCATGATTTCAGCAGGGCTCACGAACAAAAGAGGATGCTGTGCACTTTGGTGCTCAGTTTTCCCCACAAATTCTCTTTATGCCTCTGACCACGACCCAACAGGCTCAGTGTGAGTGATCACATCTCACAGGCTTTCTGTGCACTCCCATTCATGTGGGATTCCTTCTCCTGACAAATGCCAGTGCAGGCAGCCCAGCAGGACTCTGCTTAGCATGGACCACACGGGGAAGGAGGGTGGATGGCTGGAGGCAATGTATCATCCCAGGTAGGATGTTATGCTTCAGGAGCCAACCAGAACCAATGGAACCTGCCCTTGCCCTCTGTTCCCACATTAAACACAACCTAATTGTGTTCAGAACTCATGTGGATGTAGCACTTGGTGATATGGTTTGGTGGTGCTGGGTTAACAGCTGGACTTGATGATCTCAGAGGTGTTTTCCAACCATAAAGATTCTATCATTCCCTATCATTACCTCAACTGCAGTTAAAGAGGCCATCTGAAGTCTCAGGTTGATTTGCTCCATGCCCAGCAATTAGCATGTAACGGTGCAGAAGAGTCAAGAAACTCTCCCACATCACATCCTCAGCCTCCACAGAAAGCCACAGGTAGATATGGGTTCAGGTAGGGTTTGGTAGGAGCTGCCACAGCTGGGGGTGGAGAAGAAGGGGAATTTTGGATCCCCTCATCAGCCAACACTGCACTGAGGCAGTACATATACACTGATTTATCATCTGTGAGGACCAGGTTTTGTTTCCCACTATCTCTGCTCCCTTTGCTTTCTTCCCCCAGTTTTCCTAGAAGAACATATTTATTCTTCCTTTCATGAGGGACTTGAACTGCAGAATAAATGCAGAGTAAAAATGTTTCCAATGCACTTGCTCAAATATAAAGATTTGTGCAATTTAGTGGAAAAAATCACAGAGCTGAAAAAATATATGTGCTTCCTGTGGCAAGAGCACCTGAAAGGCAATGAAATTCCATTACCTGAAACAAGCCCATAAACAGCATTACATAGCAGCCACTTGTCAGTGCTGGATGCTGTTTGTGGGAAGCCACTAATTGCAGCTTTCATAAAACGGTTTGACTCCCTTCCAGGCTGATGCACAGAGCATTCCAAGTGGGTGATTTAGGAGCTGCAGAAAGCCAAATGCCCCAGCCACAGGGGAAAGCTGCCACTTTCAGGAGAGGTCCCCAGCTGAGCAAGGTGTTGGCCACTTCCTGCCAACTGCCTCCCAACCTGTCAGTGTCTCCTCCTCCAGCAGGGCCACCCTAAAAATCAGGGATCTGTGGGAGCAGGAATGGTAGCAGCACCATAAGGGGCAGCCTGTGCATCCAGCAGATTCCTGGGATTTAGTATTATGGGAGAACTAGGCAGAAAGACTAAGGTTGCCATCCATTTGCCTGAACACAGACAATTAACATCTCTTAAGATGTGATTCTCAAGAGTTTGTCGTCCTAGCACAGAGAACACTGGACCCACAGGGACATTCTCCTTCCTGGAAAGACAGCTGGAGGTCAGGTGGGGCATGGTGAGCATCCCAAGAAGTTTGGGATGGTTAGGCAGCACTCATGGCACAGATTACTCTCCCATGGCCATACAATGAGCCCGCAGCAGAAGCTGCTTTTCCAGTCTAATGCTTTAGCAAAAGACCTTTCTTCCTAATTACCTTTCTTCTTATGTAACCTGGGCTCTCTCGGAGAACAAATACGGGAAATGAAATTTAAGTCAAAGGCATTATCTTCATTCTGAATCCAAAACACACAGGCCTCACCTCTGACCCCAGGATTGCTCCATACCTTGCCCCCTGAATCTATAGGGATGACACAATAGGACATGCATGATTGGCAGGTGGGAAAGCTGCCATGCAGCAGTGTGATTCATCCATCCTTTCACAGCACACACAGAAGACAATCTGCTGATGTTTGGATAGTTTGCACGTTCTTATCTCAGTGGAACTTGTTCACACAAGCAAGGTTTGATTATTATGTTATCTAAAGCCTTGCCCTATACTTGTCCTAGTAGCTGAAAACAAGTTATTTTAGCCAAAGGCTCCAAAATTCTTGCCCTTTAAAAAAAGAAAAAAAAAAATAAACTGATCAGTGAATTAAAAAAAAAAAAAAAGGAGAGACATAAAAAAATAAAGAAATAAAAAGAAAGAGAAAAAAACAGAACAGTATTTTCAGTGGCTCATGAGCTGGAAAAACAACATTTTTTAATGAGGGGAAAAAAAAAAGATTAAGGCCACTCAGCAGCTGAAAAAGCAAGCACTTATTAAACCAAAATATTTAATGTTCACAGCCGTTCAATGGTTGGAAAAGCATGTTCTAATGACCACGTTTAATAATGTTTAGAACCACCCAGGGCCTTGAAAAGCAACTTCTTGCCTAACTTTACAGAGCTGCTGATCCTAATAAATAACATGCATGCCGAACCCCTGTGCAGTGAATCAGATTCCTTGGCTCTTCTGGGGAGAAAAGGGTTAAAAACCTGAAGCAGAAAATGCCCCTCTACTTTGGGTTACCTGGTAGAGAGAGGAGGGGAAGGAAGCAAGTGCTGCAGAAAGAAGCTGGGATTTTTGCTATTCTTCCAGGGGGGAATATCCAGGATCTAGAGGGTCACCACGTTGTCTCCATGTGAGAAATTGTAGAATAAATACAGATTTTTCTACTGCCAGGTTTGTGGTACTGCAGACACCCCCTGTATTTTCACAGACTGGGAGCACTGGGGATTGCAACTGGGCAAAAGAGGCCAGGGACAGATTTTTATCCGCGTTTCCAAGCAACCTATAACATAAAATTCTTCTTCAGTTTGATAATCTAATGGCTTGTCCTGAGGCAGAGTCACAGGTTCATTCAAATTTCATCATATTGGCAGAGAGGATATTTGCTGGGGAATGGTCCTGCTTTAGCAGTTTCTTACTCAGAAATTGCCTCTACATATTGAAAACAGTCTTAATTCTGCTGCTCTGAAAAAAATGCTCAGGGTTTGGGGTGCCGTGAACCTCTGAGCTTTTCAGCAGCATGACTGCCTTGCATTCAAAACAGTGCTGCAATTTGTTGTCAATATTTCACACTCCTCTAATTTTCATTTGTGGAAAATGAACGCTCAGAGCCATCTCACCCTGTTGACAGGGATGCAGGGAGTCATTCTCATCCCTCTGGGCATCTGGAGCCTTTCCAGCAGCTCAGCATGGTACCTGCAGAGCAATTTGTCTTTGCAAAAAATATTTTGCCATTTAAAGCCACTAAGTGGCAGGGAAAAGCAAGTCCTGAAATATTCGTTGTGCTTAGTGCCTGTTCACACTGAGGCACTGTGTTTAAATGAAACACAGAAACCCCTCCCAGAGACACCTGATATTAAATCAGTGTGTATATGCTGCTGCTGCTGCTGCTCAGAGCACCCTTTGCACCAGCAGAAAGAGGAGAAATCAATGTATGTTAATCAAGGTATCAGATGGGAGGGAGATCTAGCAACAAATAGAAACAGGACTGGTCTGCTGGCACAGTGCCAAGCATCTGGCCAAGGCTCTGAGCAAATAAAAGACACAGCAGAGGATCCCAGCACAGCACCAGGGTGACAATCAGCTGCAAGGTGCCAGCTCACCCTTGCAGGAGCCTGGGGTGCCCACCCCACCCCAATGACCAACCCCGAGCTCAGCCTGTAATTGAGATGATGACAAGAATTGCTCTGCATGTCTGACTTCAGCTGCCTCAAAGGAACTGACATTTCTTGGGCTGAGCTGGAAGCTTCAGCTCTTTAATTTCAGGTGGCACTCATTTGCAGTGTCTCAGCTCATAGCAGTGACCTCCAGCTAAAAGAAGGTTTAAGGACACACTAACCTGAAAGCTTGCAGTGGCACATCCTCACCCTCCAGCCCCAGTGACACAGGCTTTTGTTCAGAGGGAAAACACTGGTTAGTTTTCCCAGCTAAAAGGCAGGTGCAGCTTTGGTGAAAAGCCATTTCTGTGAAGAGACAGCAAGTAACATGAACATGGTCAGTAATAGGGGCGTCCCCATGGCAGGATTTGGGGTGCCAGGAGTTGGAGAAGAGGGTCTCAATAAATTAGCAAGTTGCAGCTGAGTAAAGCTTTTAGGGTGCAGCACACTGGATGGTCACAGCTGGGAATCACAGATCTGTCACAGAGCCTGAGACATTTACCACAAGAGATCATTTACAAGACTTGTGTCTACATCAGCCTGTCCTTCCTGGTCCACAGGAGCCCTTTACAGGCCCCCTCAGCCCAAGGGGAACACTTTTCCCTATGAACAAAGAGGTTAACACAAAACTAGCTGGGTCTCACTGGTGCCAGGATATCACACAAAGGAATTTTACTGCTCCACAGCTGCAGACAACAGAAACCTTCAAAAATAGGCTTCAAGTCCCTCTGTTCCTTCCAGAGAAAGCCTGCAGGTGATCCCACCATGTCCACCTCCATGTCCACTATCTCACATGCCAAGGGGTGACATGTAAGGAAAGAACAGGGTCTTTCTCTCTCCTCAGTGCTCACAGATGGAGATTTCAACCATCTGCTAGGTCCTGCACCCAGCTGGGTTGCCCTCTCCTTAGTGATTTTGATATTTTCCTAAAAATCCTGAGAGTTTTCAATACTGGCATCACTTAATATAGAATTTTTTTTATTTTTTCTGGATACCATGCAATGAAGCAATTGTCCTTTCCTCCCTCCTCTTCCCCCTATAAATATGGAAGTTAGACTGATGCTAAAACACCAGGCAGAGAGGGCTGCAAAAGGTAAATGTGGGGAAAGTATTGATTGCTGTGAATCGGCCCAAAAGAAGGGTCCTGGAGCGAAAAAAAGAAAAACCAACACAAAGGACTGAAGGTAGCAGCTCAACAGGACACATCTGTTGCTGCTCCCAGCAACACTCGAGCATCCTGTAAGAAATTTGTGGTCACTTCTCATGGGACTTTTTTTTCCCATTTTCTGCAAACATCCTGACAAAATCCTACAGCTTAGCGTCCCCAGCAGCTCCCACCACCTGCTCTCTGCAGCCTCCAACTCTGGGCTTGTCCAAGCTCTCACAGATACTGTGCAGATGAGAACAGGCTGCAGGAATCCTGGGGAGGAAGCACATGTCTGTCTGAACATCTGAATGAAAAATGCCCCGGATCCAGTTTCCTCCTGTTAAGATCGTACAAAACTCTCGTGCTGTTCTCTCCTGAGGAGCTGCAGAGAACCACCTTAAGCCCTGTGACAGTTTTGACAACAGCTGCAGCAAGATTAATGTTCTAACTGCATTAGCATCCTTAGTGGTACTAAGTGGTTTTTCATATATTTGCTCTTCCACAGTGGTACTACAGGATATTTACCCACTGGGAATGCTCCACTTTAAACAATAAAAGGACATGAGGCTGTTTTCTCCCCTACCAAATTTTCACTCACGATTCACAGTGAATTTATTGGGATTCATCACGATTTAAAGTGATGCAAACAAAGCAAAAAGAGAAATAAAACTCCGGATCTGGGGAGTAAGGATGCTCAAATTCAGCAAGGAATGCTCTGCTGTAAAAGGATGCCCCAGCACCCTCCAAATTTCTCCTGCTCCAGGAAATTTTATAGGGTGAGAGCTGATGAGTAAACTGTATGGAGCAAGCTGAAAATCTCATGTCAAGAGAAGCCAAACACAGTAAACTGAACTGGCACGTTAAGGGAAATGGAGGATAGATGGGGCTGTTGGTGTGAAAGCTGCACTTGTGTTGAACTCCAGTGGTAATTAATAATGGGAAGGGGGCTGGCTGTGGTGGGAACAAGTAGGATCCATGTTGTCCCAAGGAACAAGAAAATAGCCTTAGAATCTGCAAGTGTCACTACAGTGCAAGAAAGATTCACAGGAACACAAGGAGTTAAATCTTCCTTTCAGTTGACAAGATATTTTTTTTCTTCTCCCTGAGAAATAACCTGGTTAGACTCCTTGGAACAGCTGTTTTCTACCATCCTTGTCATCTATTTTTCAAATTACCCAGATATTAAGTGATTATTTCTTATGATTTCAGCTCAAGAGCATCTGGATTTCTTGAAAACTCCCAACACTTCAGGTTTCCCTTCCACCTCCTTTACATCCTGTCTTCCTCTCTTTGGTCCCAAAATTAATTTTTCTCCTAATAGACTGATATTCTTGAACTCAGAGACCTAGCAAGGTCTCAGTTGCAAGAGTACAGGCACACACATAGAGGAAAGGGTGTTAATTATTCATCGTGAATACTGACACTTTCAAAATCTTGTCCTTCTAGTTATAGTTCCAAGGGAAAGGACTATCTAAGTGAATTGTAAAATTTCTGTTGTTGTACAATCATTGCTCAAAAGTGTTTAAGGAACACAAACTATGCAACCAGTGTTCAGCCCTGTGCTGAAATGAGGAAATTGCTCTCCTCCCCCTTCCATCTGCTGGATCTCTGTCCCAGTGGTCAAATCCATGGCTTTGCTAACAAACCTGAGGCATATTCCAAAGATGAGTCACTGTCTAAGATGCTGAGCACAGGCCTGAAGACCTCAGTGCTGGAACATTTACCAGTAAGTGTGTGACCTGAAATTTAACATCAAACAGCAGGATGGGCAGCATCAGTGAGGCTGTAAAGGAACAAATGATTGTTCACATTAAAGAAATGAAATGTGTTCTCCCAGTTCACAGCACGATGCACTTTTCAGGTCTGTGACAACATGGCATCTTGAGACTCTAAGTGCAGAAAATATATTTTGCTAGTTTTGTAACAAGATATTGCATCTTCATTTTGTCACCTGCTGCCCATGCCACTCGATGTGCATCCTAAATCAGGTATCCCTCACTACAATTACACATTTTCTCTCTCCCCAAATCACCAAACACCTCTGGTCCCCCTGCAGGAGGCTAAACAGACTCATCAGGGGTCAGTACCACATTCTCCTCTGCAGCACAGTGATAAGAAAGGACTTGAGATTTCCCATTTGGTTCTCCAATACAGATTCCTCAGTGGAATGTACCAGGGACTCAAAATGAGTTTGATTTGTCTGTCTTCAGGTCATTTGTGGTGATTGCTTGCTCTCTGTGGAGGTTCCAGCTGTCAGCACCATGCTGCTGGGATGCAGCAGCCTGGCACCCAGAGCAGCACACAGAGGTGCTCACAGTCCCTCCAGCTGTCACATCTCACCCTCATTGTGTCACCAAGGCTTAGCAGGACCTTATCTGGCAAGCCAGTCTTTCTCTCTGTGAGCAGACAGGGTGGGTTGTGTGCCTGGGTTGTCACTGCCACAGGAGGAGCAGGGGGGTCTGTGATCCCCCTACACAACAGCCCCAGAGCTGGGTCCTGCTGCTCACCTGGGGCAGAGCTGAGCTGCTGGGACAGTGCTGAATCTGCCTGGCTGAGCACGACTGAGTGCTCAGAATGTGAATGTGTGGGTCATATGCAGGGTCTAGGAGCGCTGCTGTCTCACTCATGCTCACACAAAAGCCTTCACTAGAATCAGAATCATTAGAGCTGGGAAACACCTATAGGATCATTGAGTCCACCCATGCCCAGCACTGCCATGTCCACCACTAAAACACATCCCTAAATACCACATCTACACATTTTTAAATGCTTCCAGGGATGGTGACTCCACCACTTCCCTGGGCAGCCTGTTTCAATGCTTTACCACTCTTTCAGTGAAAAAATATTTCCTAACATCCAACAGTAATCTCCACTGGCAGAACTTGAGATAATTTCCTCTTGTCCTGTCACTTGTTATCTGGGAGAAGAGTCTGATCCCACCTGGCTACAGCCTCCTGTCAGGAGTGAGAAGGTCCCCCCTGAGCCTCCTTTTCTCCAGGCTGAGCCCCCCCAGCCCTCTCAGCTCCTCCTCATCACATTTGTGCTCCAGACCCTTCCCCAGCCCCACTGTCCTTCTCTGGACACTCCAGCACTCCAATGACTTTCTTGTAGTGAGGTACCCCAAACTGAGCACAGGGTTTGAGGTTTGGACACTTCACCCTCACCACACTGTGGCCTGTGAAGTGGCCCATCAGTGGCAGCTAATCTGGGCAAAAAGCTGGACCAAAGCATCCACACGTCTTTCAGGGTCTAAGGTGGGATCTCTCAGTGGCAGGTGGATTGGCTCCCTTGAAATGAGGTTTAGCACCTGTAGCACATCATTGCAGACAGCCCTAAATGGGGCTGCCCTGGGTCAGCACTCAGAGGATGCCCTTGGACCCAGGATCAACACAGGCTATTGACTCATGAGCAACTAAAATGAAATATCCAGCAAGGAGCACAGACTGAAGAAGGACCTTCAGAAGCATCTATTGACCTGATTGATATAGATTGGACCATGCTGGGCTCAGGAAGTAAACTCAGGGCTGAAATTTTGCTGCTTTCCACAGCTATCTGACACCATTGCTGCTGAACTGGCACTACTGAGGCCAGTGAATGATGGGTCGAATTTTTGTCCCACCTGGATTTTGAACGCTCAGCAGCTCCCAGGCACCAATGCCCTTCCTCACAATCACATCCATCATGACTGGCATTGATGGATTAGCCAAGGACTGACTGGTCATGAACTAATGAGCAGCACTGGGGTGAGGCAGACGTGTGCTAAAAGGGCAACATAATGGGAGCTTTCATTCCACAGGATGCATCTGCACTGGAGCCCTTGTCCAGCCACAGCCTTGCAAACCCTCCAGCCTCTGCTCTGCTTGGGATGCAGGACCTTGCACAGCTTCTGACAGCAAGTGCAGGCAGTGTCCTTGCCCCAGTGTGGAGTTAAATGAAGATATCAGCCTCTGTGGAGGTGTCCAAACCCACCCACACACCTTGGGGTAGGATCAGGGCATGCCATGAACAGCACTAAAATATCTCTGATGTTGACACCGGGACCAGGGTGGGTGGAAGCTGTGATGGTTGGATCTTGCTCTGAAAAACAGTTTAAAATGAAGTGACGAGCAGGCAGCAGAGACAGTTCCCAAGACCACAGGGGAAAATGAGGCTCAAAAGACACCCAACAGCATCTCAAGCCCATGAGCAGACCACCTCCAGTGTGTTGGTGGAAGGAAGGTCTCTCCTACAGCCTGAGGCAGCTGTTCCCATAAGCCATGCTCTGGGACCAAGATCTCAGTTACCATTCCCAGATTTGCTCCAGCCCTGCCTCATTTCTCCTCTGTACTGCCTTGCTGTCCTCACTTTGAGGTCTACAGTTATGGATCAACAACCTCCATGTGCTACAGCAGAAATCTCCCTTTTCAAAAATCTCTGAGCTGGAATTACCTAGAAACTTCAGAAACGCCCAGTTTTATCTGTGAAAGGCAAATTTTTCCCTCTCCACAAGATGCTTTGCAGAGTATTTTCTTAACACCCTGAAGCCTGCAGCAACTGTTCCCCATTTGTAGCATCTTTTATTTACCACATGACACGTGTGACCAAAACCCTGATGTAAATACTGTGGCACTGCATATCTTCATGAGTACACACTGACACATTTCCTTTTGAAGATAACTGGCAGCTTTACTGGATGCAAAGAGCAGCTGGAAGTAGGGAAGTAAGAGGCAGATCAGATGAAGCTGTGAGTAAATACCATAGAGATTGTGTAGTGTGGGTGTGAGCTGGGAGATTCCTAGAAAAGAGCAATAAAATAACAGCCCTTGGCTCTAAACATTACTTACTTATTCATCTAGACAAAGATTTAAATTGGTAGGGAACAGCTCGGGGCAAATAAGGATATAGCCAATATCAGTTTTGATGGTTGATTTGTCATAAAGGTCCATTTCACACCCATCAAGTATTTAATTACCCACACAGCTTTAGGATTCCACCACAGGGTTTCTCTTCCCAGAGTTTCAAATGGGGAGAGGCACATGACAGCACAGATCTTCCTCAGTGCAACATCCAGCAACAAAATAGTAATTGATGTGGTATAAAAAATAGATCATCTGTCTCCTGTTTTCCACCCTCCTCAGGAGGGAACCTTTTAATTGGTTGATAATATTCCCCCCTTTATTCTGTCCTCTGAGAGGATTATATAAATCAGACACATAAAAGGTCAGGGGATTCCCAGGGGAGGATCCATAAAGAACAGAAAGTTTGTGTTGCAGCCATCCTGCTGCCTCCCCACAAGATTCACAGAGGAACCACAGAGGTCCAACTCCACCCCTCACATGGCCAAAAATCTCCTGTCGAGCAAAAATGAATTAATGTCTTTCACTAATGAACATTTGCTTCTGTGTCAGTAGGAAAATCCCAGTGAGTGGCACCAGTGGCAGCCACTTTCAGTTCCCAGTGGGTTAATGACAGAACCCACAAGTCAGATCAATTTGTGGGTTTTGCCATCAAAAGGGAAATTAAAAAAAAAAAAAAGAAAAAGAAAGAAAAAAATAAAAAGAGCATCTATTTGCCTTCATTCGCCACATTGATGAAGTTGCTTCCAATACTTGCAATTATTCTCTTCTTGAGAAAGGAATTAATTAGCATCATAATATATCTTCAAAGCTCCAAGAAGAATAAAGGAATCTGGCACAAAGCAGGATTCCTGGCATGGAAATCAGCCCCTCATCTAAGCAGCAGGGGTGATTGTACAGGCATATTAGTGTGAAACAGGGGGATGTGCTTCTATTTGCTGCTGGAAAAATTTTGATGAATAAATCAAAATCTTTATCACGTCTGAATGCACTAAGAAGGCTACTGGTGTTGGAGGAGAATCAGCAACTGCTGTGTGATAAAGGCTTGGTTCAGCTTCATGGAAAGCTACAGGAATGCTGTCCCAGAGTTCAGGGGGACAGAGATGAGGGAGAGAGAAATGTGCTTCAGAAAATGCTGCCCAAGGACTGATTCTGCAGCCTTCAGGCAAAACATGCACCTCCCTTCTGAGCCACCCAAGTAAAACTTCTTCTAAGTTGGGCAAAAAAAATTTATAACCTCTGACAATTTCAGCTACTGGCACAACTGTTAAAATATGTTCTTTATGGCCTATTTATTGAGGCATTTTGATAACATATCTGGAGACAGTGTGTAGACACATTAAAAAAAAGCATCCCTGTGTCAGACAGCACGGGCCACAGGAATGAAGGATGATGTAACAACAGATGAAGGCACTTCATCACAGATCTGCTGCTTGCAAAATCCAGAAGAGTAATAAGGTGGTGGGCAGCAAGACTCACAGCCTGCCACACATCCAGCTGCCACAGTAGGAACAGGAGTTCATTGTAAATCAGGGCAGGGGATGACTCGGAGGTGGTGCTGAAGGACAAATAGCCATTGCTTCACCGGCCACTGACACTGAGGCAAGCCATGGCTGTGGTGGGCTCTGTTACTCAAAAAATGATGGGCCAGATAATGCCAAGCATCAAATG
Organism: Trochalopteron elliotii; assembly: GCA_024734555.1. NCBI lineage: Eukaryota > Metazoa > Chordata > Aves > Passeriformes > Leiothrichidae > Trochalopteron > Trochalopteron elliotii. The sequence goes on from JANPWX010000377.1 coordinate 3,328,199, forward strand.
TAATCCTCACAGTCCTACTTGACCTGAATGGAAAATTCTGAAATAAAGACATTGGAAAGAATGATTTTACATATTCTTGAAAAATAATGACTGGCACCTGTCAGTGCATCTCACATTCTTCCTTGAAGGTTTTCACTGACATTAAGCTAGAGTGTAAATAATTCTAATCTCACCCCTGACAGAAGGGAGGGTGGGAACAAAAGAGATGAGGTGAAATGCAATTATGTTCTGCAGGGAGGATGAGCAGGCAGGTGCAAGCAGCTCCTGAGCAATGCAAGGCTGCGGTCAGAGTCATTCGAGATGGCTGCACTTGTTATCTTCAATCTGTTTACAGAGGAGTAATTGAAAGTAGAGATGTCTGTCAGGCCAAGTGTAACAGTTTGTTCATGCTTTTCTGCCCTTTCAGTGTAGCTGAAATGATGGCAGGAGTGATAAAGGACGAGGATCCACGAGGTGTGAAACCTATCTGATGGGCACGGGAGAGGCTGTGATGTGTGTCAAGTTCACCTCCACAACGATGCTGTTTTTACAGCTTGTGACTCATTTGGGTTTGTGCAACTGCTACAAAGCTGTTTCTGGCCACTGGGACATGCATTTGACCAGAGCAGAGTTGAGGATAGATTTTGTGCAGGTCACTGTGTCTGTGTTTTAAAAAGAGAGCCCTGGGAGCTGAGCCCCAGAGCTGCTGGTGCAGGACATGCCCAGGAAAAGGGGATTTCTAACTCCATTTTCTTACTTAATTTACTCCATTTTACAGTTTCCCCTACTGTTTTCTTAGTGCTGTAACAGTAAAACTCTGTATTAAGCACTTTCAAACAAAATGTAGTGGTGAGTGAGACATGCAAGTTGCTTTTATTTCCCCTCTTTCAGACCAAGAGCTGTGCACTGGGCAGAGTTCCTGCAGTGTGCTGCAGATCCCCAGAGTGAGACCTGTGGCAAACATTCCTGCAAAAAATGTGTGCTGACACAACAAACTTGATACTGACACATGCAAAAATGTGTGAGAAGGATATTTTTGGGATGTGATTTTTTTCTAAAATATTGAAACTTTTCTACTTGGACGTTTCCTTGAAGCCAGTGAAGATAAAGTCTCAAAAGGAGAGGGTAAGGAAGCAGGCTGTGCTTAAGTCCAGCTCAAGCAATAGGAAAGGTCTCTCTACATGCAGCTCTATCAACATTTCTCACTGCAGACAGAAATAAATACTTCCTATTCCTGTTGTATTTCCCTCCACTCCATGAGCACCAATTGCTCACAGCATAACCTACCCTGGAGAAGCAACAGACATAACCCAAAATACTCAATATTCTCCTGTTAGATGCTACCCAAGGAGAAAAACTGTGGGGAAATTACTGGAAAAGCTGTCATGTGTACCTCGGAACAGGAGCATCACAGGGTAGTGACATCACAGCCAAGCAGAAAAATAAAATCACCACCTGTCACCTAATGGGAAGTGCCAGCCATAAGGGAAGAAAGAGAACATTTGGAAAGAGGTGACACAGGGAGGGTAAAACTACTGCTCTGGCTGCAGACTGCTAAATGCCAGGTGTTTGTTCAGTGCCATGATTACTGGGGAGCATCACTCAAAGGAAAATCCAGAAAGTAGCACTGAATACTAGAAGAAAAGGAAAATTAGACTGTTGCACATCCTTATCAGATTCAGAAGAATAAAGTCAGGCATGTGAAACTTCAGTCTTCTTTGCAGCGTTTAATCCATGGCTAAAAGGGTGTTTCTAATGTTATTTATTACATAGAAGAAGGATAAAAGCTGGCACAAAGGAAAAAAGGGAAGAGCTCACAGTGGTCCTGCCCTGGCCTAAAGATATAAATCCAACAGTACTTTATGAGGAAAGCAGGTGAAGTTTAGACTAAGCTCCAAGTATGTCTTTGCTTTTGGGATGATTTTGTCATATTTGATTCTGGGGTGTGTTTGGTAGAAAGCACCTTAAAAGTGAGAAAACACCATCCTATGTCTCAGATCTTCCAAGTGAAGTTTGTTAGAGCTGCTTAAATGATTCAGACATTCCCAGCATGCACATATGGAAAACAAAACCTGCCAGCCATGCTACCCCCAAATCCCATTTACCCCTTTTCATGCTCTGTTGTCCTTGAGCTCCAGCTGGCACCAGCAGAGGCCACAGCCAGTGGCAGGGAGCATCCCCCTGCCTCAGCAGCTCTGGGGGAAGGTTTGGGGAGAAATCTCAGTAGGAAGCCTGCATAGCAAAGATTTTTTCCATCCCTTTTTGAAGGCACAATGTGACTGAAGAATTTAGATAAGGCTCCAAATGCCTCTGTCCCTTGGGCTGAGTACTTGTAGCCAGAGCCTGTTTTACAGACCAAGGCTGAAGATTCCCCCTGTCACAGATAGGAACTGGATTAGGCTTGACATATAAAATTTCTCCCCTCTTTTTTCCACCACTAAGAAGCAGTTCCAGCTACAGGGTTCCATTCTCTGCTGACACAGATAATTGTTACTGTACTGGATTGCCCCACAGTCAGAGAAAGGAAAGTAAAGAGAACCCCTGGAGTTTTTAACCAATTTAAATAAAAACTAGTGTAGATGAATATGACTCCTTGTGTCCTAATAAACAAACAATATAAAACACTGCCAAACCTACCAGAGGCTTGAATCTAGGGCTGAGATTTGTGGCTACCCAGAACTCGAATCCAAACCCAGACCTGGCTTCCACCCAAGCGAGTCTGAATTTCACGTCTAGTTTTTCTAACGCTGTTGCTTATGCAAAGCCTGAAATAGTCAACATCTTCACAGTAAGTTTGGTTTCCTTCTTGCTCTGAGGGCCAGGGAATGGCAGAGCAGAGCACAGAAGGCTGTTTGTCTTTTGCAACCTGTCTTCATCTCCATAGATCAATCTGGGAAATTAAATTCAGGGCGTGAATGGCCCCGCCGCCCAACCACTCCGGGATTGATTCGGCGCTGTCTGTGCCCCTCGGAATATTTATGCCAAAGAGCATTAAAAATAAATAACTAAATGCTGCTTCTTCAATATGCTCTGACACTCAGCAGAAAGAGAAATGAAGGCGAGGTGGGGAGGGGGGAGGAGAAGGGAAAGCAGTCAGTTCCCAGAATGAAAAGCACAGGCACGTGTGTCAAACAATTTTGTCTGGGCCAGGTGGCAGGAGGATGCTGCAGTGGGGAAAATATTCAGCTTTTTCCCTAGCAGGAGATCTGCATAATTGCAACTGGGGAGGGCAGTGTTGGTCCCCTACATGCTTTGCTGAGCCAAAATTCCCTCAGAGGTTCAATCATTTAGCATGGCAGAAATGAAGAGAAGAAAATCAGGTTCAAAGTTACCTGCTGGAGGGTGTTTTGGTAGAGAGGAGTTGATCAGTAGGGAAATAAGTATAAATAAAGCACATGCAGAAATTTTTTCTCAAGGTCTGGATGCAAATCTCCCATTGCATGGATTACACGGATATTCTGAGCAGGCAGATCCCCAGCTGACTGTAACAAGGCTGCTCTCCACTGTGATTTTGAAGCTTAGCCCTGGAGTAGCAGCACATGGACTCCCAAGAGCTGGAATCTGCACGAAACCCAGAACTGGTGGGCAAAGCCCTGTGTTAGCACTCAGAAACCAAACCTACAGCTCACAAAACAAACATGAAGTAAATCTTTGCAGGATTTGCTCTAAGGTTGTAGCTCTGAGCTAATATTCACCAGGATATCCAGCAGAACAGGGAAATACTGTTGTATTTCTCATTTACCCACCCACAGCTCATCAGCTGATTTTACTGGGGAAAGGAAACATCAAAGTAGCTCCCTGCCCAGCCCAGGCAAGGGCTGAACAGATCCACTCATAAGCTTGGTGGCACTGTTATCTGTGTTTTCCCTCCTGCCCTCCATTTGCTGCCTGAAATATTCCAATTCACTCCAATCTTTCAACCACTTCCCCTTTGTTCACCTCTCTTTTGTGTTTCCTTTTCTGCAAATACTCCAGCAAATGAGGTCCCTGAAAGGAACAAAGGCATTTAAGGATAATGTTGCTATCCTGCAGGAAAATGGCTTTCAAATTTATCATCATAAATAGAACTAGGAAAATTTTTACAGACTTGACTTTTTCTTCTTTTTTTTTTTTTTTTTCCATACAAAACATTTCACAAGTTTGGGCTACTTAATGTGAAATTATTTTGTCAGAAAAATGGGGAGTAGTGGTGGGGAGCAAAAATGTTTGGTTTTAGCATTTAGAGAAAAAACACTGGTTTTCAGCTGCACTTAGGGAGTTTTTTTGCTTCCATTTTATATAGCAGATCTTTTAAAGCCTGTGAAATAAAGAAGAAATCAATTTTGGTTAAAAAAAAATCTCTTTTTTCATCTGACTTCCATTTTTCTTAAATAATGCAAAAATTATTTCCAGTTGAAAGGAGTTCTTCCTATTCTCATAACAGTTATATATCATTAATGCCTTGTAAGAGCTACATTTAGCCAATGAGCTAATACAAATAAACCATGTGATTGGCAAAGACAACTCTAATTAGAAGGACTTCCAACAAATTGACCACAGATGAGATAAAGGCCAGGATAAGTAAAAGTGCTATATAAATTACTTGCCATGAATTATCTACCAGCTCAAGACAACTGACAGTAATAGACCTGGGCAGCACATTGTGTCACCTTTCATTTCAGATCCCGATTTTTCCAGTGAAATCAGGAGCAAAAATCCTGCTCTGCTCACTAGGGAAGCACACAAGACATAAATTATAGCAGGGTATTTTTTGTGTCAGAGATGGCTCTTTGTGTCTCCACGTGCAATTGCACTCCCCTTGCCCTGAACTGAGAATTCTGAACTCTTGAGGATTTTGGTGTGATCCCTAATGGAGCCAGATTCACGTTCTGAGCAGGAGCAAGCATTTCATCAGGGATGGGGGTAAGAGAGATAAAATCATCATTCCCCATATGTGTCCATCCAAGGAGACAAAGGCCTGTCATATTGCTCTCCACTGAAAGCATGGCTTGTGTGCAGGAAAAGACAGAGAAAGATTCCTGAGCTTGGTTTCCAAGTAGCCAAGAACATTTACTACACTGGACAGGGTGTGTACAGCATTTTGAACAAAACCTCATAACATCTCTCTGCGGGGATTGATTTAGATGGCATGATAAATCATTGCAAATAAAGGTAGGGGATGATATCCAGAGACTTCAGGCTTCAATCTAATTAGGAGTCTGGGAGCAGCACAGAGCTGCTGGCTGAGCAGGGCTTTATGCACAGCTCCACAGCCCTATGGCCAGCATCTCCATTTAGGGCACATCCAGACCTCCCACCCCACATGGCTGTGAGGCTGCCAACACCCACATTGCATCGAGGTTCCCAGCAGAATTAGTGCTCGTGGTGGTCTCAGTGGGGAGGAATGAATGGGATAAGTGCCCTACCTACCCTTAAATCAGCGTGCAAGGGAACAAAAATCACCTTGTAATACAGTCCCAGCACCAGGAAGCTTGTATTTCTTCTGGTGACACGTGAAGGCCCATGACATCATGCCTCAGTGTCATGGCCCCACATCATTTCATCATGAGGTAATCAGGTCAGCACCAGAGTAAGGAGCCTCTAAATCAAGCACTGAGAGCCAGAGGCTGTTTCTGGTCCAAGGGCAGCCACGGGGAGAAGGTGCCATTCACAGCCTCAGAACACTCTGTCCTGCAGCTGCAGAGCTCAGGAGGGAGAAAGGAGGAGAAAAATAACCCCCAGCACCCAGGTGTTTGTAGTTTGTCCTTGCTCAGAGGCAGCCAGATGCTTTAGCATTTCAGAGAATAGGTGGAGGAAGGGAAAGAAATACCCTTTGCTTTTCACAAGGAGACAGAAAGAAATGAGAGAGTCCATTAGATGTTAATAAATTATCCTGCAATATGCTAGGCAGGCAAGGCCAGCTCCTTAACTCCAGAGCTGGCAGAGCTAGGCAGAGATGCCAGTTTATCCATGTCTGCAGTGTTTTGCAACAACAGGCCAAACTGTGATACTTTCCTCTGCTGCACCAAATGCTTCCTTAGGGCCCATCACCAGCAGCACCATGATTTAAGACTGAGGTGAATGTGTGACCTGCAGGGCCAGTTAAAGCACTAAAATAAATTGCCAGAGGAGGGTATGGAACCATCATCACCAGCAATTTCTAACAGCAGGTTCGACATCCTGCCTGCAGCCAGAGGGATGGAGCAAAAAACCCTAGCAAAGTCCTTTCCAGTGTAATTTTTATGATTTCACAGGTTACAGAAGCAGCTTTGAGAGCTCTGAGTCTTGTTCCACATTTGCTGCTGCATGGTCAGAAAAAAACCCTAAATACTATAAAATCCACTGGACTTATTTTTTCTTAGTCTTGGTTTATTAAATGGTCTTCAAATCCAATTTTAGAGGTTCTTCCTTTATCAAGAGAGATGTTGCCAATTGCAAAGGTTATTTCAGCCCCACAGATCACTCCCTGGTCTGGAACAAATACCCTGGCAAAGGTTTGAGTGCACTCTCTGCTCCACAGACCTGCAGAAGTAGCTCAGTCCCCAGCTGCTGTCTGAGGACTGTCCTCTTTCAAATCCACTAGTTACAGAGCTAAATCCTGAAAAGGGCTCTTGCTGCTTCCCACGAAGTTTGATGGAGTTGAGAGCCTAGGTAACGTCCTGAACTGATAAATTTAAAATAGTTTTAATTGTTATCAGAACATCCCTTCAGGCTTCGGGGCCAGAAAGTGAGGTGCAAGCCAGTTCAGGTTTTTTTAGTCATCTCAGAACTTTAAACCTCAGCACCTGAGTTTTGCAAGGTGGACGTCTGAGATTCAAAGGTCTGAGTGTGGCAGAATTGAAACAGTGCCAGAGCAGAGCCCAAAAGGTGAGGTACAAAGTATTTATTGCCCTGGAGGATGCTAAGCACCCTCACCTTGGCTCTAAAACACTTCACTGGCAGGGGCTCGCCCTGACCCTGGGTGCACTCAGAGCCTCACAGGACTGAGTTGAAAGTTCATCTGTTACACCATTTACCCAAATGAAAATAATGACAAGTAAAATCAATTTCCATATGGTTTCTAAGCTGAGATTTGCTTCCAGAGGTTAAAGACACAAGGCAATACCCTTCAGTGAGGCTAAACAATTTATAGCAGCTGAGGATCTATCCTTCAAAGCTTAACTGCTAAGAGCAGGGAGAAATTAATTTCTGAATCCAGTGCATGTTCAGCCAAGCTTAAAATAAATGGGGATTATTATTCTTTTTCAGGTGAAAAGCAGATTATAAAAATAAATATACATTGTAAGTTTAAAAGCAAGACTCCAGGGAGACAGCTGGATTCAGAGAGAAATTAATCAGAAAGCAACTTCTGAAAGCATTGAATATTCTTTGCCATTTCCCAATCGATTCTTAACTCAGAGAGCAAGAAAACAGCCAACACTTCTAATAGCTGCTTTTGGAAGTGCAGTCTGCCCAGCAGTGTGATTTGTGGGGTTTGCACAAGTTCCTGGCAGCCACTGCAGATGAATCAGTGGTTTCTTTTTTAACATCATCTGTGATAATAGTCTGGCAGTGAGGAGAAGCATTGCTTTCCTGCAATCCAGCTTTGCAGAATGGTATCTATCCTCTCTGGTAAAGCAGACATTAAGATTCAAAATCTGAGAAGGCCCTAATGTAGAGAATATGAGCTAAATATATCCTCTCTGCAGATCAATTTCTCCCTTGCCAACATGTTAACATGTTTTATCTTTTTATTTTCTGTTCCTTCCCTCTTTTCTGGGTTTTTGTTTTGTTTTGTTTTTAATCTGAGATCTGCGCTGCATTCTCAAGGACTTGGCCCAATTAATAATACCCACTTGTTATTTCAGGTTCCTGCAGTTTTAACTATGCCTTCTCAAAGTAAATGCAGAGAGGCTGCATAAGCACAGGCTGCCTGGGAATCAGACCAATTGCCTCCCTCACTTCAGCTCCATCAGGGAATTTTCAGTCCAAGCCCAGCTTTCTTCCCCACCTAAAATGGGTAATCTGGGCCTTGCTGTTAAGAATTGCATCACTCTGAGAATATATATATATAAATAAATAAATAAATACTTTTGTGAGGTCACTGTTTACCAGCAATCTTTTTATCAGCCAGTCTTCCTTGCACAGCCTTCTCATTAATTAAAAGCTGCACAGTTTGGACCATTGAGGCAAATGACAGTGTAGCACCCAAAATATTAACCTGGGAATAGTTTGTGAAAGCTCCCACTAATCTCTCAGGAAGGGGCTCAGAGCAGCCCAAGCAATCAAGCCTCAGTGATTCCTCGACAACTAATGAAATCTGGCAGGGAAAAAAAAAAGATAATGGGGAAAAAAAAAAGAAACCAAAACAAACCCCTTGCCAGTGTGCAGGGAAGTTTTTTGAGGTCCCTGCATTAGGAGACAAAAGCCTCTCATGCTCAGCTCAGCTTGCACTATTGAGAGCCAAACCTTTGCTGCAGATTTCCCTCAGCATGAGCCCCTGTCCCTGACGTGTGCTTTGTCCCCTCAGAACAGCAAACAACAAAACAACCCAGCATAGGAGTCACTGCAGGGCTTGAAGATCCAACCACTGACTACAGGCTTTGCCTTCCACCTCTGCACAAACACCAGCCAAGGCCTGCACAAACAAATCAATTGCAGAATGGAGAAAAAAACCAGGCAAAACACTAAACACAGCTTTCTTTTCACCTCTTTCAGAACTCAGCCAATGGATGTTTCCCTAGGGTAGAGTAAGGAGGGTTGAATTAGTGCTCTATAAACAGGTGGAGCACATATCCAAACCTGTACTTTCTCAGGTTAAGGATAAAAGTAACACAACACATCAGAGTACATATCCCCAGTATTGCTCAGGAACAACCAAACATAAAAATATCTGTTAACTTGCTTTAGCTTTTCAAATGCTTCAGTGTTTGACACTTTCTGCACGGCTTGCGACAAGGATCCTGTAATGTTTTGTCTTTGTGCTTTCTTTAGTTTACTATTAAAAAGTAACAGGGAAGATCTGTTTCAGTTCATCATTTGGCCCAGTGTATTTAGAAATTCAAGAGGCTTCTAATCCTTTCCTCAAAGGAAAAGGAATCTGACCCACTTTTGAGTCTCAAAAATGTTACAATGGTCCTTCCCAGTTCTCATCATAATGGAGTTATGGCAGGTGCTGCCTCCCTGGCCCTCATCAATCCTTTGTGAGGTCAAAGAACATCTTCCCATGCATTACCCCTACCTTTAAAACTGAAAATAGAAACTTCTCCCACTGGTGTTTGGTCAGTGCTTTACAGTTGGGGATAAAAGCCTTTGGCAAGTTGAACCCAGCTCAGTCCATCATGGATTAGCCACAACCAACAAGAAGGAAATTTTGGCTTCTTGATACTGGCTTTCTGGCTTTCCTTTACTAGGAGAGAGTATTTAGGAATTGACTGACGAAAAATGAAGAGGAATAAAAGGAGTAACAAATCCATAGCCTGTCTAGCAGGGAGAAGGGAAGAATGCAACAATTTTACAAGACTGAGAAATTGAAACGAGCACAAACTCCACAGCCATGACCTTTTAAAGTGTCAGTTTTACTGAGAGCATTGGCATGGAACGGTGCTTTTGATTTGTGCTGAGAGCAGAAACATTTCAGAAAATCCAATCTGCACTTTGATATCAGCTGAGGCAGACCAGCCTTTGCCAGTTAATTTAGAAAAGCCCAGGATGGTTTGTGCTGCAAGGTAAGACTGAACATCTGCCTTCCTTCCCCTTGATTGCCCACTGAATCCACAAGATCTCTTTAGGGGCTCCATAACATGGCTGTGACTTTCCCAACCACTCCCCAGCCTAAAGCTGATTTCCCCAGCTGGGGAGGTGTGTAGGGGTTGTATGGGGGGTCACTGCCAGCCCTACTGCATTCTGTCAAAGTGCTCCTAGAAATATCTGCCAGCCTGGCAGCCTCTCCAGCAGAAAGAGGCACTGCTGTCTTCTCTTACCATCACCTGCCTGACTACCCTAAGACAAGGAGAGCCACCAGGCCAGGTAATGTCCAACCAGGCAGCAAAGCTTCCCTCTGCTGGACATTGCAGGTCATTTGTGATGTTTGGAAAAGGTTTTGTGCTGCCTAAAGTCTGAGATGAGATCACTTCCCTCCAAAAGACATCGTCCTCCAAGACAGGCAGGGTTTGAATAAACATGGGTGTATGTCCTTGCCCAAGCCTGAACTTGTACAGTTATGTTACATCCACAATGGAAAATCAGCCTCTCACAGCTCTGCCTTTCACACAGAGATGAAGGGAGTACTATCAGGGATGAAAACATGAATACAGAAGTGTGCCAGCAGTTTTAGGGGGAAGGTAATGTGAGCCACAGACTTCTTGAGGAGCTTGTGTCATACCTTGTCCTGCTAAAAAGCAAAACCTTTTCTGCATCAGGTTTTACAAGGATTTGGGAAGTGAGCAGGTAATCCAAGGGAAGCACCATCACAAGGCACAAATTCAGGTCCAATAGCTCATTTACTCCTATACTTTTTCCTAGCTGCTAACCAAAGATGGCACTCTGGTTAGTGAACATTTAAACTATTGGTTTATTCTAACCCACTGTGTCTGGTTTCAGCTGAGAACAGTTTGTGTCTTGCCCTTGTATGAGCCCAGAAGTTGTTAACATAAAATAAAAGCTGGTGTTTCTAACCACGCCAACAACCAATATGCCCAGGAAAAACACAATGAGCATATCTGCAGCCTGACTGTGTAAGAGCCTTTGCTCATTTGGAAAAGCTCTTCTAGGAGAGAAAAAACCTCTTCTAGCTCTTCTAGCAGCTCCATACCTTGGAAGTTAAAGCACAATTCCTTCTGCCAGTGAAGAAATAGAAAACTGAAGAGTGTGTGTCCCCAAGCAGATTGAGTAATGAGGTTGCTTTCTATTAATGCAGAGTAGGAGAGAGGGCAGGAGGGAAGAAGCTCTGGCAAAGGAAAAGGGCTGTCGAGCTGACAAACAAATCTGTGCAACAGCACAGGAGACATAAGTGGCCACAAACTGGACAGGACAACTTAGGCTCCAAAATTCCTCATTACTAAAACACATGGTCCTGGAAGGGCCATTTCCTCAGCCCACAAAGGACCTTTGGGCCCTCAGTTCCCAATAATGTGTTAAAGCATCATTTTCAGAGGATTAAGTTTGGATGAGTTTGGCTCCATGGGCTTACCAACCAGCTGGGAAGGGTAGAGGGAGTTTTTGCAAAAAAGTCCATTGCACTGGGGATTATTTTAGCCAGAACATGGAAAATAATTCCTTGCCCTCTTCCCTTACATCCAACACTGTTTTGGTCAGCACAAATCTTCCCCTCTCATCTACATTAAGATTTTGCAAGGATGCTAAACAATCAATTGATTTCTCAGAGGACTTTTTACATTTATCAGCCTGGAAGACTAAGATTAATTCAACTCCAAATTAAAGCAAAGGCACTGGCAATGCCTGGAGAGCCCTGCATCTTTCACCACCTTTTTTCAGCTCTATCTGGAACTGATGAAGCTGCAGATAATTTAAAAATGTTTGGAAAATTGTGGAGCTATTTTTCAATTACCTGACATTGGTCTTTTTCACAGAGATTTCCTCTGTCCTATTTCAGATTGCCTAAAAAATGGAATAAAAGCCTGCCATGATTCAAGACCTCATCCTGCAAACCCTGCCATAGTATCCAGATGACTTTGCCCACAGCTGTACAAGTAATACTTTTCTAAATTAAAAGGCAGGTGTGATACAAGTTTTTATCCCTTTTTTTCTTTTGCTGCTCCTGAACTATGAATAAAGAGAAATTCCTGAGCACAAGTAGATAATCCATGAATAATTCATCACCCCGTGTTCTCTTCCAGATGTAGAGACCCATGTGCAGATTCCTGTGCCTTTGAGTCTCCTGGGGAGCTTGAATACAATCGAGAGACAGGTTTCTCTTATGCTAAATCTTATTTCATCTCTCAGACCTGTGCTAGCAGCTCTCTCAGGCTCAGAATTCTCTCCCTGATGAATTCCCTCGCCTCCTCCTCTTTGTTTGCTCTTCCTTTCATTTGCTTTGTCCGAGTTGCTTACATGCAATCACACCCTGCCTTGCAACTCCTGCAAAAAGGAATAAAACATAGAGAAATGTTTTACATCCACTCCTAGAAACAGCTCTCCCTTCTCCCAGATGTGTGTTGCCTCAGGTTTAACCATGTGGATGCCCATCTGGTTGCACAGAGGAGAGTTACCACACTCAGCTTTGCATCAGACAGGTCAGAAAAAGCCCAGAGTCTTTCAGTGGCCAATTTGCTTTTCCATTTTACAAGAGGAGCTTGGTTTGCATTAAAGGAATGGCAGAACAACACTGATAAAGTATTCCTTTAGTTTTTAAGCTGCCTCATGTAATAGAGAATATTAATCAAAGCACAAAAAAAATCATATTCTTCCCCAGTCACAAATGTCATTAGAATAACTTTCCAGCTTTAGAAAGTTCTTTCCAAGTCATATCTTGAGTGGCAGTTACTAAATTAGGCTGAAAGTCATCCATCTATTCTATTTTCTCCCCAGAAAACACATTATTTTAAATTTATCTCATAATGATTTTTTTTAATCTCTTTTTAATAATGCTAGGGAAGAGAAAGGGAGGAAGAGCTTTTTTTAGTCTTGATTTTGTTTTTATCCAACAGTGGTCAGATTTGAGTTCTTTTTCACAGTGCATAGAACTGGATATTCTAGAGGTCTACTTTTTTCAATGAGAAATTCAATTTTTCTATTAAAAAAAAAATTACAAGTGTTTCAACCAGCTCAAGGAAGAGCTGAAAAACTGAATATTAGACCCAGCCACTGCTCACTGCCAGCACTGACAAGGGGTAAAATACCTAAAAATATCCCTTTGCCACAGGGGCCACACGACCAAGAAAGATTCACAACAGCGATGAGAGCTCCACAAGAAGGAGAAAAACACAACACAATGCAGAGTTCTTAGCTGAACCCTTCTCCAACACTTGCTTCCAGCTTTTGCTGTGCTTCTTGACTGAAAAGGTGATAATTGCCCTGGGTCACAGCATCATGAAAACAGGTAAACTAGAGGGAGCACCTCACTGTTTGCTCTTCAGTAAGCTTCATCCTTATTTCTCAAGGACTTGTCTAAAAACACCCTCACACAGCCATCTAAGAGAAACAGCAGGACTGTAGAGACAGAAAACAGAACGACTGGCCATGCACAAGGGCTGCCAGCTCGAGAAAGAAAAATTGAGAACAGATACAGAACAACATTGCTCCTCATACTCATTTATAGCCATCTTTAGACAGTACAAGGAAAGCCAGCACGCAGGCAGGGAGTCCATTCTATGTCTGCCTTTCCCAGGGATCGGGTCTTGCTCAGTGCTAACACCATCACCAAATATTTGGAGGGTTTTAGTACCCCCCTAACTCCATGGGGAGGTCTTGTGAGGTCATAAGCTTTCATACATGAAAAAAATCCAAATTCAGCATGAGGGAATTTTACAATTGAGTTCATTTGGGAGCATGCCAGTTCAGGGAAGGGAGACAGATCTTGTTTTAAGATGTGTTTATTTGCAATCCTCACACCTACACATACACACTTGATTATTAATGTGGGTATCATAAACAGGGATCTGTGCATGCCTGTTTCTCTGGGAAGAAGCTGAGTGGAAAGGAAATGACAAAACATTTTCTAGAGTCCTTACCATGCTTATAAAACAACTATTCCAAGTGTGAAATAATGCTGGATACCACAAATAAAAGTTGTGGGTGTCACCAGAATGTGTCTAAGTGTTAATTTTCATAAAACATTAACACCAAGAGATTTCCTTTAGTCAGACTTGAGTCAGACCCGCTGGGCACCTCCACTGACCAGAGGCACTCTTGGTTCTCAGCCTGGCTGTCCACGAGCAAGGGCAGCAATTAACACTTGGCACCTGGTTATTAGTGTTTATTGGTGGATGCAGTTTGTGCTGTGTGAGCCAGCTCTGCTGAGTGCATGGCAATATTGAGGTGTGTTACACCACTGGCTGGATAAAGATTGTATTGCTGCTCATCGAGCTGGAGAGCTTGGCACAGTGGTTGTGTGGGGTGACCCTCAGGAGCTGGAGGTGCTCACATAACTCGTTTAGCACATTACAAGTTTTAGAGGGTTGGGGGAGAATTGTTACTCGAGGAAATCAGCAGGACATCAACAAGTACTCCGGGTCTGACCTCCCTGTGCACCTCTGAAACCCTCAGGAGAGCCCCCAGCTGCAATTTAAGTCACTCAATTACTGCAGACTCTCCTGGGTGATTCTGTGAGAACCAAGTCAAGATGTATTTCTCTTTTCTCCATGGACTAGAAATGAAACAAAATCTTGATCAGCTGAATCAGAAGAGAACAATAACATGAAACATTTTCCAAGAGCCCCTTTAAAACTCCTTATATCTTCCAATAAATAAATACCATTCTATGCCTTGCAGTTTTTATCATTTACCACCATATTTTGATAATCAAACTCTCAAACATTTGACATGGCATTTAAAGCAAGAGAATTGGAACACAGAGGGGCAGGCAGGAGGGAAAGGAAAACATTGGAGCCAGCTACCACGTCAACAGAATGACACCCTAGAGGAAGAACCTGAGATATCCATCTATTTTTCACCATCAAACTAGTGATACATCATTTGGCAATTAACTGAGAGGTAAAAACATTAAGTATTGATTCCAATTAGCTCTGGGGTGTAATTAATTGTTTTCTTTCCTTAAGATCTCCAATGTAAAATAGTTTGTAAGGCTGTGCCATGAAAAAAACACAGCAGCTGGTAAGAGCAGAGAGCCTTTGGACACTAAAGGAGAATCTAATGCATTTAGTCTGGTTGGGAAATTGTCCCTGCTTGTTATTTAATTATGTGCAAAATAAATTTAAATTGTATTTGATTTTTGGCAATATTAAATCTGTGCTCTCAGGGAAAAGCCAAACAATTCTGAAAGATTTCTTATGAGCCTATTGACAGAAATTAAAACTGTATTTTTATAATTGCACACACAGGTTTGCCCAGTGTTTGAGGTGTTACTCCAGGACTTAGGACCAAGGAGCACTTTGCTATCCAGAGTCATTTATTGTTTTACTCTCCTTCACTGCTTCATTCTTCAATTTAAGGCCAAGAAACATATGGGTGGTGACTAAAGTAATATCTTTTCCTGAATGTGTGCCAGGGCAGGTGTGTAATTCAAGCTACAAATGGGAACCTTGTGCATTGCAATTTGAGAAGTCTTGGGCCAAGCCACAGGTGCAGTAAATCCCCAGAACTTCTCTGACTCCTGCCCCATAGAAGCATCCTGCATCCATGTTCTGCTCACCACAACTACACCAAATTACCAAACAAGCCCTGGCAATAGTTGAATAATTAAGTAATTAGCTATGATTTAGACAGCTGGATTTTGCACATAGAGGGATGTTTAATGAGAGACTGTGCTGGAGCAAAGGAGGCTGATTTGAATTTCAGCCTTCTTCAGGCTATTCCACAAGGTAAACCCCTCCTGGACAGCATCATTCACATGGACTTGCCCTTTGGAGACAGCAGGGGAGCAAAGCAGGTGAAGAAACCCAACAGAAATTTCCACGTTAGTGGCTCAAGTGCTTGTCTCCTCTGTCTCCTGGTTGCAGTTTTCCCAAGACCATTGTTCTCATCATAAACAGTTGACTCAAAAGATTTCAAATAAAGCAATCCTTCCCCATCCCCTGCTGCTCCCTTCCCAATACACAGAGATGCTTAAAACAAACCAGATGTGCCATATAAGGCTGTTTTGTGATAAAACCCTCAGAAGGCTCCTGCTCTCCCAGCCTGTCCTCAAGTATCAGAAGTGGCCAGCTCATTTCCTTAAGTTATTATGCAAAATAGCCTGACAAGCCTGAGTGCTGGGGAGATGATTTCCCTTCTCTAATGTGACTTTCACACTCTCCTGATGATATACAACTTTAATAAAAAGCATAAAAAGAAAGTTCAGCCGAGTTGGGCATGTGGTGCACGACTCAATCCCGTTCCCCCCTCAGGCACTAATTTAAAACACATCCCAGGATACTGATAGCAGCCCAACGTGATGGGAGCCTGGTGAGAATGCACACGAGTTCAGGGCTGGAAGGCCATAAACTGACAATGTCATTTTGCATAAGGATTCCCAGGTGGTCTTCATTTCCAGAACAAAGGTAGGACACATCTGACACAGTTGATAAAAAGACACGAGGTAGTACTAATTGCTTCTGTAGCAGCACTTTTAATCCCTTCAGCTTTTAGATAAGAATTTTTCCTGCTGCATGTTGGAACTGGGGGATCCCAAGTGGCCTGATAGGTCACCAACACAGTTCAGAGCCAGACACTGATAACTCAAGGTGTTATCAGGTAGTCCCAGGTTCAAAACACCACTGCCAACCCACCACAAGCTCATCTGGGGCTTGATCAACCTTCAGCAGAAGATAAATTTACCTCCTGGCTTTTCACAGCCCTCTCCAAAGCCCTGGGAAGCACAAATGACACCTTGCAACTACCCCCAACCAGCCCAAGTACCCCAGGTGTATGAGGAGATGGGTACAAGGTAGAAGAAGGTGATAAAAAAGGAGAGGGAAAGGGGAGAAGAGACAAAAATAAACCCATTATCTGCCTGTAATTGCTTGAATTATCTGAACTTCCCTTTGCTGAGTGCTACTATTCCCTGTAGTCCTCCCCTTCATCATCCAACCTTAATATTGCTAAATCCTCCATGCATGTGTCTGCTCAGGTTTAAAGGCCTTCAGGACTCATAAAGACCTTCAGGACAAAGCACAGGCCAGGCTCGGTGAGAGGTTTCTCATTCCCCCACCTCTAGAACCAGCCATGCAGAAGGCTCCCATTTGTCAGAGTGATTCAGATCCCTCATCAAAATTCAGCCAAATGGCATTTGCAAAGTGATGACCCTCCTCTGGGTCATTATTATGTAAGGAAATAAATTGGAAAGAGAGAATGGAGAGACCCAGGTGGATGGTCACACAATGAGAAGACTCCGGTGATCCCAGTGCTGCCATGTGCTGTGTGTTCATCCTCAATGCTGCAAGGGACCATATTCTCCCTTTTCCAAAAAACACAGCCCCCTTTAATAGAAGAACAGCTTATGAGCTTCCCCTCTGAGAGAAAAGAAGGAAATTGTTTCATTAGAGCAAGGCTGATTTTCACTCTAGCTCCAGTAACACTGGGAATTGATAATTTCTATATCAGCAAACACAGGGGTTATACTGAAGAAATTATGCTGAGGAAAGGCCACTATCTCAAATTTAACTTTGAATTTCTGTTGGGATTTTTCCAGTGCTGCAGTTCTGATACCATGAACAGCACCCCATTGCACTGGGCATTGTATAAATGCAGGTGGAAATGAGGATCCTTGTCCCCAGCCCCAGATAAGTGATATCAAGTGGACACAATTGATGGGGAGACAGAAATGGTGAAATCAGCACAGGCTGCCAGCAGGGCACAGTGATGAGGATGCTCCCTGCATCTCAGGTAATAGAAAGCATGTCTGTTTTAATACATAATCTCTTTAATGAATCACATTGGGTGAAGCCACAGATGCTCCATCTGAAGGGAACATGGGGTTAAGATCACAAAGCAATCCCATGCTGTTCTTAGTGACAGCATTTGTCTCTGCTTCACATTACACTGGATTGAGCAATGAAATTGGCAACTAAAATACAATTTCCAAGAAACAATTATTTCTTTGTTGGATTGTGTTTGGGGGTGGGGGATGGGGGTGTTTCCCCAATTTAAAACACATTATTTCTTTTGAAAGTACAAGTCTGGGGAGGAAAATAAATCAATAAATAAATAAACAAACACCAAGTTCAGCTACAGTTGACTTATATCTCAAAAAAATGGAATTTGTTTTCATTTGTTTTCCCTACTCCCTTTTGAAGGGGCATCTTGACATTTGTAAGAGGAAGTCTTTGGATATGTAAATGCCATTACTTGCTTTCTCCAAGTCTGAGATCTCCCAGTTGTGAGAAATGGCAGTAAGTGCTGTGAAAACACAGAACACAAAATGAGCAGCCCAGGGGTTGTAGCAGAGGCTGGAAAGAAGAGGGCAGAGGAAAACCAGACAAAGGGAGAAAGAAAAGATTTGGGGTTTCAGGCACCTTGGGCTTGTATGGCCACTCACCAGCAGCTGCCCAGCTCAAAATATCATGATTCCCAATTTGTCAGGACTGACATTACCTTTGGTATTCCAGAGAGCCAGGCAGCTAAATAAGGATGAAGTATTCACAAGGAGAGAGAAAAGAGTGATGAGCCAAGTGATGTTAACTGTTCAACATGTGGCACAGAGGGTACAAGAGTGACCCAGCTGGGCAAGGGGCCTGTGTTTCATACCTTAGGGTTTGTTCCCCCACAAAGATGAAGACATGAGAAAATGGGCTGACAGCAAAGCTCCCTCATCACTCTCTCTTCACCCGTCTCCTTTCCCTGCTTCCCCCAATCCTGAGGCTATCTGGGGACATTCATATCCAAAAATACACGGGCACATGAAATAAAAAAATAACAAATCCTGAGGATCCAATATCATTCATCAAAGAGACAGCCCTTACTCTTTCTGATGACAATGGTGCTAATCTTATCCCCTGGCTGCTGCCCAGAAGTGATATAATGCTTAAAAATGTGTGTTTGTTTTAGAGGCTATTTACCACAGGAGGGGAGGGGGGAAGAGATGTGAAGGCAGGAAAGGAGCTGTATTTGTGGTCACCCCAGACCGGATCCTCGATCTATCACAGTCCATTTGCACAGCTCTGTGTCACTTTCAGAGCCATCAATACAGAGGGGAGCAAAAGAATCCTGGTGCAAAGGACTTTCTTTGAGCTCCTTTTGATCCCTTTGGAGCTGAATATGCATGAGCAGGAGAGTGACACAAAGGTTAAGGAAAGCACCGGCTGATCACAGTTCCCTCTTCAATACCCGGACTGAGGTGACCCAGCAGAGATCTTTCAGTCATCTTTTGTTTCAAGAGTGATTTTATTTCTTCAGCGTGAACTCTGGAGTGATTTAAAAGCAACAGGACCTACTCTTTCAGCATCACTCTGATAAAAATAAGTGGTTAACTGAAGAGACATCGATCTGCATGAGCTTTGGTCTATATTAAGAACACTCCCATCAGAAACCCCAACTGCAGACATGCTGCAAAGCAAAGCCAGATTCCTAATAGGAAAATTACTTCAGCATCTTACCAGGTCAAACCATGCCACTATAAAGCCTTCCTGCCAAATATAGGCCCCTCATCCAGATCTGTTGGAGGCAGTGTAGTCAAACCACTTGTTAAAATCACAGCCAGCTCCCCAAACGCTTGTCAAAGGCTCATTTCAGAGCACCCAGGTCCCTCCTGGCCCCAGCTTGGGGCTTTCCAAGATGCTCGTCATGGAGAGAATGAGAAAACTCAGTCCCTTTAGAAACAGATCTGAATTCTACATATATTTATACACACCCAAACACATATATATACATATATATATATATAGTGCTACCATGAGACACAGCACCATGGGTAGTCTGTAGTTTCAGGGGCCATTGAACAAGAAATGAGGTTTGCACTATTTATCCTGAAATAGATATCTAGGAGCTGAGAAACCAAGTGGAACAATTTAAAATCATGGTTCTAAACACACATTTCATGTAGATTTTACTAATCCACTCTTTCCTAATTAGTAACATGTGAAAACAGAGGAGGCTATTTTGAACTTTCACAATATAGAAGATTAATCACCATTGCATAGTGATTTAAACTCCCAATACATTTGCAAACAATAAATACTCAGAAAGCACAAAGTGACGGCCTGATTACATCTAAAGTAAATATATTTCATTTAGTGCTTCACTGTCATGATAGGAGAAAAGATGAGACCCCACGCAGAGCTGCACCAAAGGACATTGGGTCCCAAGGCAAACACACCACCTCTCCTCCCCAGTTCTTGCATTTCCCTTTGCTCACCAGAGGAACAGCCNTCTGAGTGTGTTCATAGGCACAGAGAGCAGTGAGTGCCAGAGCCTGGTATTTCCAGGCTGCACTGTTTTCTTTGAGGATATAAAAAAAAATACCTGCTGAACAGATCTAAACAGTTGCTCAATACACATGCACAGCTCTCATTGCATTTTTATCCTGTTTTCCTTTTAGGAATCCTTGCTATGAGCCCTCTCCTCTGCCCTTAAGTTCTCTACTCTTTAGAGCTGCTTCATGCCCTTCACTCACCAGCCCTGTGGTCTACAGAGAAGGGCATTGGACCCTGTTGGTGCTCACCAAATCATGTGATCCAGTGCTTGTCCCAGCCCAGCTGGAGGCACAGCACAGACAAAAAGCTCTCATATATTATTGGAGAGTTAATAAACCCATCAGTGAGTATTTTCTGTATGATCTTGCTGCAGTTCTGGAAAAGCAAGTCCCAACTATCTCTTTCAGAAGCTCTGCCAGTTTGATAAACACAATGATTCTCTTGCTAATAAAACTGTTTGAGGAAGAGAAGCCTTCTGCTTCCACCTGTGCTCTGATGGATTTGACCCCCATGCTCCTGCATCTACAGGGACACAGGGAGAACAAATGAACTATGACTGAGCCCTCATTTCTGAACAAATAACACTCTCAGCTCACTTTTGAGGTAGTTATCTTTACCAGGTATTTAAACCTAATCAAAGAGAGCATTACTCAGACAGCTTTTTAGGTGTCCTAGAAGCTCTATTGCATGTGTGCATTGTCCACAGGACTCAGCTTCTGCACTCTGCACCCTTCCTGCTCTCACTCATTGCTTGATATCTGAATTATGTGCCAGCTACACCGTTAAAATGAGCTCTTCGAAATAACCTTTTCCTCATCCACTGAAGCAGTTACAATTCCCTGACATAACTCATCTAATCACCACCTCAATGAGCAGGGCTTAATCTAAATGCATGTACTGAGCACCTGCCACATGTACTCTTCATTTATCTTACACAGCTTTACATTAAAATCTAGCGTGGACCTTTGATACATTATAGATGACTGTATCAGGCTGTACACGGCGTAAATTAGGAGCAGCCACTCAAAGGACGTTACAATTATCTCCTACAGATACATAGGTTTAATTAAGCTACTGCCACCTTGAGGGATTAGCAATCAGATCCCAGGCCGTATATGGCGAGAACATGGAATGCAAAGCCCTGATTATTTTGGCACCCTCGGAGCACTGGAGCTGTAAAAATTAAAATGCCTTGGAAGGAAGAGCCTGTTGTAGCTGAGGGATTGTGTTACCTGGCAATACAACCCGCTGCACAAGCTCTGCACTCCAGAAACAGCCCTGACACAAGCCTGAATTTTTCAGCAGGGGAAGAGCAGGCAGAGTTCACTGTTGACTTGGCTAAGTTGGCTCTTTCTCACACAAGAGGTAACTGGAAGTTCAGCCTCTTTTTTTTTTCTATTTTTTCCTCTTTTGTCTCTGTTTCAAAGATAGTCTGTGACAGAGTTTAGCTTGTCTAATCTCTTAAAGATTTTTCTATGCATCTTATATTCTTAGCAAGAGAAGCACATTTCCTTAGGGAACAGAAATGGTTGAGGTCTAATGGACTTGTTTTTCCATCTTCCAGCCAGTTTTCCCAGAGAAGCAGCAGCCTGGTTGGAGTCTCTGTACCTGCAGCAGAGCTGCAGGTTGCACTGCAATTTTCCAATCCTGCCCTCAGGATAATGGCTGCGACTCAGGGCAGCAGGCTTCCACGGTGCACATGTGGAACTGAAAACTCCAACTACAAACCAGGCCCAAAAAAGTCTCCAAAGGTTTTTAAAAAGGCTGAATGTCCATGGCAAGTCCTTTCACTGCACTCATGTCACTGAAGCTGTGGGGACCACCATACTGGGGGATTTTAGGCTGCATGTTAGCCTAAACACACACTTTTATAGAGCACCTTGAATGGCAGAGGTAAATATCTTGGTTCTATTTCCAGCTCCAGCCCCTGGTCCCTACAGACTTTCTGCAGATGAAGATTTGAGGATCATGTCAGGTTGGAGAGACCATTCTGTCCTGGAAAGGGATCTCAAAACAGGTTGTTAAATGCAACTGCTAAGTGTAACAACCACGAACTCAGCCTCAGAGAGGGCACTTCATGGTACTGTCTTACAGATCTTCCCTGAAGATCCATCCCAAAACACAGACAACAGTTTCATTTCCCTAATAAATGTTCTCTATAAAAGTGAGTATTGCATGTGCCTGCATATTTAGGAACATGCTAAAAGCAGTTCTTGTAAACAATCCCAATATTAATGATATATGTCTCTAGATATATAGAATATATCTTAGATGGACAAGAGGCAAGCAATATTTTTGGTGATAGAAGGCAATCCGTAGTAAATCAGAAAAAAGAAGAGAAAAAAAAGAAAAAAAAACACAAAAAACCTCAGGACATTTCTTAGCTGTGGATCTCCAGCAGAGTTATGTAAATACTACTGTACTGATGATCAGCCAGCTTCTGTGGCATTGCTGAAAATTAAACATAACCCCAGTGATGCTAATGACTTTCTGTTAATTTTCAGTAGCAGCACAAGATTTAAAACCTCCTTTTTCACATCAGTGACTATACATACATCTCATCACAGGAAAAGCCAAGGATGGACTCCTCCCAAAATAAATGGAGCAGAAAAAACATGGATTTCAAAAGGGTCAACTCTGCATTTTCCAACATATACATGAATTCATAAAGGCAATAAGCCAGATTATCTTTTTAATTTTCATATATAATAAATTCAATAAAAGGATCCTTCTTGCCTTATGCAATATTTGAATTCCATGAAAGAGATAATATTAAAAAGGAGGGGAAACTGGAGACAAAGCCATGTTATTTTGACAAAAGCAGCTATTACAAAGGTTGCCAAAACTGAAGTCAGCAAATGCTATACATAAACAAGCTGAATACACTTCCACCTTCTCTAAGTAGATATCTGGACACACATCACAGAGACATCAGCATTGCCTGATGTGCAAAAATCTCTAAATTTAGTTCAGGATAAGGGGTTTTTTGTTGTTGTTTTGAGGTGGGATATATATACATATATATTTTTTTAAAAAAAAATTTAAGCTCATTTGCTTTGCTTAGGAAGTAGAAAAGAAGGCTCTGAAAGGTTTCTGAGCTGAGTGGTTGTCAGATGCCCAGCATAAATCAAACCTGACAGGGCAACAGGGAATGCTGATTTAACTCCCCCCAGCACCAGCTCCTGCTCAGATCAATATAAATTTCCAAACGTTTAGAATAAACGTAAGTAAAATCATTCCAGTACCATAAACATTCCTTTCATTGTTTTTTCCCCCCTCTTCTTTTCCCCCAGATGCCATTTGGATGGGGCTCTGCTCCATCTGACACTCGGCTTCCCCAAGCCTGCTGTCAGGGTTTGATTAATGGTTCAGATCCTGCACACCACATTTGCCAGAGACATGAAATACTCTCTGCAGCTCTGACTTTGCAAGGCACATTCTCCCTCCCCTAAGCTGCTCCAGTCCCACAGTATATTTTCATGCTTTGCTTTCCATGGGACCTGTGAAATTTCTCCCCAGCAGTCAAGCCACAAGCTGAAGCTTTTCATGGCAGGTGGCCCAAATTTTTTATTGTTTAAACTGCACCATGATGTGGATGGAACCACACTGGTCACGTCTTGTACATCAGTGTTACATACATTTTAAAAAATATATAACCATATAAAAACTATTATAAAATATACAAAACTATTATAAAAGATAATTCCCATAGTGTTGGAGTTCATCTTGAAATTGTAAATGCAAAATGAGTGTGTGTGAGTGTGTGTGTCTAGAACTGTCTTTATGTACAGAAAAAAAATGTGGAGTTATTGTGGGAGAAATATCTGGACTGATATATATTTTTCATTGCTGCTCAGGCTCTAGGGATTTTCATCCAAGGCTTTTCCTTTAGGCAGCAATCTAGCATGGGAGATTAATAACAGTCCTTGAAAACACTAGTTCAGATGGCAGGTGAAGAAGAGCTGTGCACGTCTGCTGAACTGAATCCAACCAATAACCCAGTCCAGGTTTCCATGAGATACCTTTTCAGTCAGGTCAGAAGCTGAAGTTTGAGAACTTCTTTCTTCTTTTGTCATTTTTTTTTTAAGACATTGCAATGATTTTTACTTCTGGACTCATACACTTATCTAAAGCATCTTTTGTTCCAGCAAGTCAGACAACCTAGTGAAGGAATCCAACTGGAATAAGCTTTGGAGCTTAATAGGAGCTGCCTGGCTTGACATAAAAAGGGACTGAACTCCACAAAAAAGTTCCAAACACTAAAATAATTTCACCTAGGATCTTCACAGGTCCTATAATTGTGTAGACACAAAAAAGACCAATAATTTGCTGCCAAACTAGGCAGAGAGGAAGATTGTGGCACAGAAAAAGGAGATGTCATTGATTTTTTCCTTTTCTTCCTCATGGTCATGCCTCATAACTTTGAAGAAAAGAGAAATCTGAAGGTCTAATCTGTGCCATAAAGCCAGTTGCAGTGTGAGCATTTAAAGACAACAGACTCACAAGCATTTAACACTAACAGAATTAACCACAGTCCCGTCCTCACACAACTCAAACAGGTGGATTAAGTTCTGTTCCATGCTCGACAGAAAACATCTTCAGTCCATTCTGTCCTTGAATTTTCACTAATTGTGAAGTTTTCTAGGAACAAGTGTGGCTAAAGAACCCTAATTTTACCAAGCTGCAGATTTAAAATATTTAAAAAGAGCACACTTCTATGCAAATCTTTATCTTTGGTGTGGAACTTGTTCTCACATAACATTTCACAGAGCAAAGCAGTCTAGGTTGCAATTTTTGGCACTTTGCTATGAAATAAATCAAATGCTATTTATTTTCTGAATGTTCTTAGTTTTCATCAACCCTTTGGTAGCCTGAGCCAGTTCAGCCATCTCGAAAAACAATGACAGGAATGTCATGCAAAGTTCCAGCCCTCCCTGCAAGTCTTTTCCACCCTCCAATTCCAGAACCTCACCTAGACTAAATGTTTACAGGATGGAAGAATTGTCAGACACTTATCCTTTGCCATCTGGCAGTAATTTGCACCCCCCCAAAATAATCTCTTTTTAGGAGTTCAAACACCAAGTTCAAAGGAAAACCTAAGAATAAACAACATATTTCACCTGGTATTGAAACCCCAAGAGAATTTCAGCATTACCTGATTTCATCTTGAAACCATAAATCTCCCCAGGTTTACACCAAGGTTCAGGACTTGGTTGGGACAAACTGAGGCTTTTCACAGATTTTTCACACCGACTTCACATGATCCTCATCAACAGCACTGATGAGTTTTTCAGAAGGAGAAAACAGACTTGAAAATCCCAGCTTTTGAGGACAGTTCTAGTTTAAATCTCAGCCTATATTTGAACTGTTTCTATTCATCTTTTTTGCCTGTAACAGGCTAAGACAAAGCAGTACATGTTCAAGAGCACAGCATGGAATAAGTATGGATGAAGGTGGCAGATACAACTTGTCACAGTCGGAATGCAAGTATTCAATCAGCTAACACATTTTAAAGAATTAAAGTTAATTTTTTGAATATTAAATATTTCAAATATTAAAACTCTTACAAGAAAGCCCAAACCATAAAATCCCAGTCTTCCTGCATGTGCCATTTTATTGTTCATTAGTGTCTGAACTCCTGAAGTTCTAATTAGAGATGTTACAGATCTTTGAGAAGGTTTGATTCTCACTGTGTTAGATGGTCCAAGTCTGAGGCATAAAAGCCCTTTAAGTGCCTTAATCTTGAAAATCTAAAATCCAAGCTTTATAGTTTTTTGGGTTTTTTTCTAAAGCAAACTGCTGCTTTGTAATCTGCCCATCATTCCCAGCTACTAGAGTTTACAAATACTTTCATTTGTTATCACAAAAAGGCATTTTGAGGAAAAAAAATACTCCTAAAGTACAGGTTTATTAATATTCACATCACTTGACATTTGTGCAGAAGCATTGTCCCAAGTTAACAGAACACAATCAAGTTTAACCTTGTGATTTTATGCTTTTAGCAAGTGAACAAATTTAATGTTTTTAAACCCTTATCTACTGTTCTTCAGTCCTGCTTTTCGAGCATAATCTCCATCAAATGCTGCTGCAAATGTCCTCCAGGTGACCTTGAAATGAATCAGAATATGCAGAGAATCCATTTTAAGGAACATAACAACTTGTTTCATACTCAAGGAAAACAGACATCAAAACCAAAGAGGATTATCAGGGGCTGCCTGGGGAGGGTGATGCCTCAGTCACCTCCTACTAACCAATTTCATTAAAAACATGACACAGTGCAGAATAACACCACTGAAATAAGTGGCCTGTCCTACATGCTTTGAAGGGGAAAGAGCAGTCAGCTGTGTCACACTATCAAACAAAGAATCTGAAGGTGTTTTTTTCAGGAAACAGGAGCCTCGGGGGATTAGAAAGAGAAATGCAGTATTTCCCATGTGTGTTCCCAACCTGCTTGTTGAGCAGATCCATATCAATAAAACCTGTCTTCCAAGTTCTGGCTACTTAAAATTAGTTCTATAAGCCTTGTTTCTAAAGGCCCAGTAATTAGGAATACAGGCTTGATTGGCACCTACTCATTGATATGTTTTGCAAAAGAAGCAAGGGTTGAACCTTTGTGGAACAATTGTTGTTTCTGTGGCCTCCTCTTATTTAGGCCTCAGTTTATCTTGGAAGGGGGAAAAATAATTAAAGAAGACCTTTATATAAGCAGCTATCAGCCACACTTTCTGCTGCAGCAGAACCACCAGGAAAATTAAGAACAGACAGTGTTGGTCCTGGTGACAAGGAAAAAAAATATTGACTATTGCATTCTATGCAAGGAGCTCTGTTCTCACTAAAGTGGTTCCCCAGTGCCCCCTCCTAGGAGAAATGAAAGAGTATCACAGCCTGAAAATTATATAACAAGACCATAACAAAAAGACTCTCTACTCCTTTGCAGAGGTCTGAATCAGTAGGATGAACAAAGAAAGATATTTTAGGTCCATGTTTGTCTTTTGAGTTAGTTTTAAGTTATAGTGGTACATTCTGTTTGTTGCTCTTTGGACACACAATATCATAATACCACATTTTTTCCCCTCACATTTAAGTACTGAAAACTTGGGAGATGGGGGGGTGTGGGGGTTTCTCTCACCCTTCATATATTCTTAGGCCAGAAAGAAATGTGTTCATAGAATCAAAGTCATATAATGGTTTGGGTTGGAAGGGGCCTAAAAAATCATCTCGTTCCAACCCCCTGCCATGGGCAGAGACACCTTGCACTAGGCCAGGTTGCTCAGAGCCCCATCCAACCTGGCCTTGAACACTTCCATTGATAACGAGTGCACAATCTTTTTGAACAACCTGTTCCAGTGCCTCACCACCCTCACAGTAAAGAATTTCTTCCTAATTTTTGATCTAAATTACCCTACTTCAGCTTCAGGCCATTCTCCCTTGTCCTGCCTCCTCATGCCCTTGTGAAAAGTTCTTCTCCAGCCCTCTGTTCTCTTGTTCTCTTGCAGAACAGAAGTCAGCAAACTCCACCAGGTCATTTCCCTACCAAAAGAGAAAGCTGTTGTTCAGGACAGTGTATTTTACACAGAGGAGGGAAAATCCACAAGGAGACCTGGGTGAGTTTTTAGTTATCTTCAGAGTCAAAAACAGCACAGCTCGACTTCAGGCAGTTTTACCTTCCTATTGCTGGATCTCACTACAAGCTTTGCTTCCCACCTCCAGATTAATGGAGCTGTCTACTATCTATTAGTGGATCAAATCACCTCTTAACCTCCCCCTCAATAAACTGAATAGATTGAAGGAAAGGAGACATTTAGCTTTCTCAAAAGGGTGTGAAAGGACACCAGTCCTTCCTCATCCCCAGAACAGGGTTGATGAAGCAGCTGTGATCAGTGGCAGGCATTGTACCAGTCCCCAGGGGCAATGTATTCATTCTAAGTGGGTTAGGAATTTGAGAAAAATATGGGTTTAACTGGAAAATTTATAGTCAGCTATTGAAGATTTCTTCCTTTAGTTAGCTCCTTGTATAATATTGCCTTTGATATTTCCCAGTGTTTGAAAGGCTTTCCAGAAAATGCAGGAACAATGGAAGGTTTTGGGGTTTTTTAACCATCCACATTAATTAAAAAAAAAAAAATAGTGCACAAGCATCTCAAATGTATACAAAAAATTTCCATCTTTTCAGTCAATTCCAGCAACCTATATCAACCATATCAAGCAATTGGTAATTATGTCATGCACTTTATAATAGAAATGCACTGTTTATCATCCAAAGAGCCCAGAGCAACAGCTTCCCTTTAGGACTTGAGGGTGACTAAACTCCATTTGCCTGCTAAAATTGTAAGCAGTTGGCTGGGCTATAAGCCACCTGCAGCTCAGCTGTGCATAAGTCTAGGGGCTGTTGCTGTATTTTTATACAAATACATTCACAAAACCTCAGAATATCTAATATGAAATCACCTTTCAAGGCAAAGAAAACAAAAAACTATGATATTATTACCGTACTATGATATTAATAGCGTTTTGGAGAGCCTAGATGTTTCATGATTGTTTTGAACACTGGTGAATCCAAGAGAATAGGCTGGTTTCCAAGTATTTTCCCAGTTCTCTTCTGTGATTGGCATGAGCAAGACCAATTGCCAGCTTCAGAACTAAACTCACAATTTACTTACAGGATTTCACCACCATTGTAAACACAGCTGAGAACAGATTATCAGAATTAATAATCAAGTTCCTGGTATATGAATATGTATACAGTTTTTATTGCTTTCATATTCCAGTCTTATCATTCCCCGAATCCCAGAATATTTCTGCCAGTAAACATGTTCATTCAAGTGCTTGCAGAGAGCCAGCATGCAAAGCAGCATGAGAACTGGTGAAATAAACGAGTTTAGAAAGAGGAACAGGGAAAAAAGAAAAGCTGCTTTGCTTGTTGAGCACTCCTCTCACCATTTTCCCTCCACTTGTCCCAAAGCATTTATCACATTCCTCAACTTTACAAGAGAAACTCAAAAGTTGTATCATCAAAAGTAGCAGAAGGGGGAGAGGAAAGCAGGAGGTGGAAGGAGCCTCAGCACTGTCTGATTTGCTTCAAGACAGAGTTGCTTCTGAGGAATAATGAGTACATCCTGCTCAAAGATGAGGCTCATCACGACTGTTACCTTTAATAACCCTGATTCCTCAGAAGAGCCCTCCGTGCTGAGGATGAGGCTGTGAGCTGGCAGCTTGAATTATTCATAAGGGCTGGTGGAAAACAATCATCTGCTCTGGCATTAATGGTCTGTAAAGAGTTGCTTTTGACAAAACCATTTAACACCAGCAATAAAATAAATAAATTAATAAGGGGGAGGGGGAGAAGGGGAGCATAATAATGATAATAATAATGATGTACTGATGTAAGCCAGCATGGAAAATATTAGTGTCTTAGATTGCAGATCACGGGCTCTTCCATCTCATCAGGGAGGAGAGGAGAAAGGGGAAGAAAAAAAACCCAAACCAAACAAAACAAAGAAACAAAATAATAATTCTTGTTCCCAAATGGTGAAATGCTGGAATATAAATTTGAGTTGGAGTTGGACAAACAGCAGATCTCGCAGAGGAAAACATGTAGAGGCCAAAGGAAGATATTATAGGTAATTAAATCTCTGCTCCGAGCAGGGAGGGAGGCATGGAAAACCTGGAATGGTTTCCTCAGGTCTTTGTTAATGCGGCAGCGGGAAAAAGATTCACGGGGTGAAGGACAACAGATCTGGCTCCACCTCTACCAGAGCCTTGGTAGATTTCCATGGCTGATTTCTACATGCAAATGTGACACTTGTTCTCTCCTTGCTAAATAAAGAGGTTTAACTTACATAACACACAGGGGGCTTGAGAATTCAAAGTCCAGGTAGGAGTTAGAGATTTTGAAGTGAAGGAGTTTTCAGTACACACTTCACTAGAGTAGATTATGTCTGTCAGATCACCTTCACAGCAACTTACAAAAGAGCATCTTTGGAAAAGGAAATTTTGCACCATTTTCTTCTGTTCAGCACATTCCAACCCATGTGGGAAGTGTGGCTTTTTGAGAAAAAAAACCCCATAGTAGTACTTTACATAATTATTGTGGCCCTTGAGTTGCTTGACTCTTGTCAGGAAATCATGTCAGTATAAATTTTCATTTTAATCTGTGTAAAACAGATTACTTCTACAATTGGGAGGTAAGATTCCAACAAGGAAAATAAAATAAATATTAAATATTTGCCTGGCTAAGAAAATCAGTCTACACACTGCTCGGGTCACATTCCATTTATTTCCAGTAAGATTTCCTTTGTAGAAAGGAAGAAAAGAGATCAGAAATATTTGCTCTCTTTGTTTAATGATAAAACCACTGACATGAGAATTGTTCAGATATTCATCACCAAAACTTTTTTCTGGGTTCAGAAATCAAAAGCCTTAGGTCTCCCCAGAGCAGGGCTGATTTTAGTTGTCACCCATGGGGACACTGCCCTGCTCTTGGACACCTCCAATGACAAGGGCTCCAACATCCCCTCAGCTTATCATTTCTCACATTTTCCAGATTTCTGACCAATCTTCTTACCTTTTTCTAAGTCAACAGATCCACAAGCAAAAATCTTACTGAGCACCCCAAATGCCCCGACAATCAGCCCCAACAGTAAATTTCAGCATTTATATCAGGTCATTTGTACCATGGAGTGAATTATAAATAAGTGTCTCTCCAAGCTTTACTCCAATAACCCAGGATCCAGTAAAGCTTTCCAATATGCAGCTGATTTAACAGGCTGTTTTTCATCACCAGCCAGGCAAAGCAATTGAACACATGCTTAATTTCAAGCACACACCTAAAACTTACTGGTTCTAGTGAGACTAAAGCACTTACTGTGTTTTGATGAACCAAGCTGTTATGCACAGATCAAGCCAGCAGGATTATTCACTAAATTATTCTAAAGTCATACACCTGTTAAGTGCTTTATTGGACTGAGGGCATAATTAGTGCAGAATGTAGCTATATTTATTTAACTACAAACAGAACTAATGACTAAAATTATTTTTAAAAGAGCAGGATATTTCCAGAGGCCAACTGTGAAACCAGCTCGTATTCCAAGATCTAATTCTGCATCCTCTTTGAATCCAAAGGGAGACAAAACAACTGCTGTGTTTTTCTCAGTCCCACAGAAATCATACTTGAATCAAATTATCTTTTGTATTTATCAGCTAAATAATTCTGTCAACTGTCCAACAACTGCAGCAGCCCCAGGAGCTTTTGTAAACTAGCTGATGAATGATTGGTTAACTAAATCTGCTACAATTATTCTGGTAATGAAAAACAAAAACGACAGCATGTCTTCTCTAACACAAGCTAAATCCCATTTGCTGCTTTTTGGTAATGGGATATATTGTATTCTCTTTAACAGTGAGGATTTACATTTGTGGTTAATTGCAAAGCTCAAAATAGCTAAAGAATCTTTTTTTTTTCTTGAGATAGGATCTTAAAAAGCTAACATTCATATTGTCCAGGCTTATCATAATGTAACATCAGACTTAATGAAACTCAGGAATGACTCAAGCATCGCTGAATTTATAGACTTTTTGTGTGTTAGGAAACAGACATGAGCTCAGACTTTGACCATAATGAATAGAGCAAGAGCACGAACAAACAGCTATTTATATGAGGGCAGTGTCTCCACAAAACGCTACAGGGTCCCCGGGTCAAACTCTCAGCTGATGTAAATGCCTCTTTGCATTTTATTAGAAATATGTTTTAATAAAAAGCACGGCAAGGTGTCAAAATGGAGCCAAACAACTCATCTTTTCCATAATCCTTCCATAATCCATCTATAACCTGTTTCAGTCACATGTCTGCAAGAGGCAGAAAAAAACAGCAAATCTTTCATCCTCCTGAAATAAATTTCTGATAAGGCCTAAATGAATGGCCATGAGCAAGCAAAGAATTGATGTGTTCCTGCCATTCCAAGATCACAAAATCTGTGTTCAGTCATCAAGTCAAAGGGGTTCATCTCAAGGTAAGTTGTTGTTTATCCATTGTCTGGGATGGATGGCACAGTTTAGATATTCTTTAGCTGTTAGAAAAAGAACTTGAAAGAAAGAAAGAAATAACTCGGGCTTTTGTGTGGAGCTGGGTTTTCTCCAAGAATTATACACACAGATATCCATCCTCTGCAGGGGGAACAAATTTTGTTTACACTTTTTTTTTTTCTTTTTGTGCCTTGGCAGGCCCAAATCCACCACAGTCTTTGCAGACCTTTGAATCCAGAAGGAAAGGCATCCAGGATTCCTTGCATGTGTTCTGACCTACGTTTTCATCCAGCATTTGTTACTAGACATGTTCTGCAAGTGTTTTTACAAGCCAGGCTGTAATTAAACAACAAGCAGAAAACAAGATTCATGGGCTAGTTTGGCTTCATTTTAACACTAAAATTATTTCATCAAGAGAAGAAAGCTCACCCACAGTTTGGAAAAGCTGTGCAGGAAGAATAAAGAAATAAGGCATAAGCAATGGTTGACTGAATTCCTGTTGAAAGGATAAAGGAATTCAGACCTGCTATGTGAATAAGAAATCACAGAATTCTTTTACAAGGAGAACTTTGAAATTTGCTCGAAAACACTTGCCTGGCAATTTTGTAGAGGCAGCAATCCATAAAAAACATGGGTTCTTAAATCACAATCTGATCACAGGCAACTCATGGAGTGAGAAATCGCTGGATGAATGCCACACAGGTGTAACTTACTTCATGAGCAGGTGATGTTATTTGGTCTGCAAGATGCTCAGGGAAATCTTAGTTGGCAATCCTACAGTCCTCAAGGAATAAATTTATTTGTTTCAGTTAGTAGACAGCTACTTACCACAACTATTGCAATACCATGGACAGAGCCCTTACATTTAGAAAAATGGAGGAAAAAGTTTGGTTGCAGTCCAAACAAACTGCTCAGCTCTTCCCATACTCTGTTGTGATTCTGGGAATATTAACATCACTAGTAAGAGTTGAAGCACTGGTATTTTACCATGACCAGTAAAATTGTGACCACATTTTCCCTTTTGGAAAGGAAAAGTTGCCCTTGACCCTTGACTTCACTAGAGCTAGAACTGGAGGGAAATTCTAAACACAGACACAAAAATACTGAAGCACAGAGAAGAGCAGACAAAGTGTTCACAGCAGAGTCAAAGATGAGATGGGCTGAAGAATTCAAGCGTCTGCAATTTAATGTTTAGAGAGGGAAAGATTCTGGCAGAAACACAACCTCAAATGGGAGCACAGTATAAAACAAGCTGCATAAGTGTGTTTGTGTTAAAACATGGAGACCTTTTTCTTCTTCAAATGATAGAAAAAAAACCCCAGCTTTAATTTTGATACATATATGCATGTGTTTGTGTACTGCTGTCCTTCTGTGGTTGCACTTTTTTTTCTGCTTCCAAGGATGATCAAGGTCAGTCTACAAGGTCTGGGGATCTTAATCAGATGCAAATTAAAACATGAACGCACAGAAGATCATAATATTCAATAAGGCAACTTTGGAAATAGAGTAAGTGAATTAGAGGGTTGAAGGCATAATTCATTTTCAATGGATAATGTAAAGATACACGGGAAGGAAATGCTTGTGCATTTGCAAAGCCCAGAGTCAGCTCAGAATAAGAAAGTGGATAGATGGATTTAACAGGTAACACATAATGTTTCCCTGAGGTGAGTACATTTCCCTGAGAAATGAACCAATTCTTTCACCTGTGCTACAGGGTTATGAAACCCTGGGGAATGAAATACCCTGTCTAGAAGTCAAAATTTGTTATTGCATATGCAAGATTTAATTCACGAATATCTGTGCAGAGAGAACTATTTTCCATATAACTGCAGCTGTGTTCCGAGACAAGCATCCCAACAAAGAGAGAACAAACTCCAGTGAGGCTGGGAGAAGAATATTCCCTCTGACGGCCTCCTGCTGACACAAAGTCCTTGCCAGAATGGCAAAATCAAAGCATATCTGCACCTAGAGCAAGAAACAAATACTGATGAGAGGCTAGTGAGTGATAGTGGTAGCAGGTGATGTCTGTAAACTTGTCTGCTCCTGAATTACCTCACTATTTATATACAGAAAATACAAAAAATGAGCAAGGAGATAATGATTTAAAAAGTCTTGAAGCAATAGCTCATTGCCACCCCTTGAAAACAAGAATTTTGTGGGCACTTGTTTCCTTTTGAGATGTTTTTAAAGTGAAGCATCTGATTTAAGTTTGCAATCTCAGCTCTCTTTCTTGCAGTTAACCCATATTGGACACCCAATTCCTTACCAGCCTTTTATGGTATCCACTGAGTGGGATGAGAGAACAGAATAGAAATCTCTAAAATATGCATTCGGTGAGCATCAAAGACTGCCTCTGGCTCAAAAGCCATGAGCTTGTATGAATAACCTGTGTATGAATACCTGAAGCCCTGACAGAGCAGCCCTGCTCAGGCAGCAGCCCATGTCTCTGACAGAGGATGCTGCTCACCCTCTCAGGCTGAGCTCAGCACAGAGGACAAGCTGCTAAATCAGACCTTGGCAGACCCAGCCCCCAAACAACCATGAGGCACTTCAGTCCTTGGTGGCACCAGTCCATTAGTAGATCACGCTCGCTTTGTAAATTTGGCCTTCTTTAAATGGGTAAATACATAATCTCACTCTAATTCTTGCAGTTAATTCCCTTGCACACAGCTTTCATATTTCTGGATAATTAGAAGAAAATGTAATCCATTCCCAGAGACACATTGCTCTCAGTGTTTCCTCTTCTTTAATAAAGATTTTGCAATTTTACTTCCTTGGCAAACAGCCCAGCTCAGTGACCTTGTGTATTTTACCTGTAGGAAAAGCAGTAACAGGAATGGAACACAGCAGCCATTAGTGTTACAGCCTGCATTTAAACATTTGGAGGAAAACAGGAGCTTGTTAGAGCAGGGCTGGCTTTTTGAACACTCCACTGTGCCATCCCCAGCCATTTAACGTGTCATCAACAGCACCAGCTTTTCTTCTCACCTATGCCACTCAGCAGTAATTAAATTGCCCACATCAGAGTGCACTAAACAGTACAAGTTCCCCTGATTTCTAGTAATCCTATTTCAGAAAGAGCAGCTTTCCACTTTAACTTATTCTCTCCCCTAAATCCACTATCAGCACCAAACTATTCCCATTCCTGTTTAAAACTTTAGTGAAGGAAAAGGTCTCCAGAGTACTGGGGAAAATAAAAATACATTAGAGGTCCAGAGTCAGGGATATCCCTTGTCTACCTTCACTACCTGAATACCCAGTTAATTTATATCATCATGGCATAAATATCTATCTCCTTGCAGCCTGCGAGCTACAGAAAAAAACCAAAGAACTGACTTTTTTTGTTTAAATGAGATTAAAAAACTGGGGCATTCTGTGGCTAAGCTTGTGAGAGGAAAAAAAGCACTTCCCACCTGTGCATCTATAAATACTTTGCAGATAGTAATTCACCTTTGTGTCACCCCTGAACAACAGGTTAATATTGTTTCACTCCCTTGGGACTGAAAAACTTAGCTGCAGAGAAGTTCAGTGATGGCTCAACATCACACAGCATTTTAGCGTTGGAAGAGAAAACAAAACTGAGACAGGAGAGTTATTGCAGCCCTTCCAGCTAATAAATGCACGTTAGGGAGATGTACATGTTGGGAGGCTGGTTGGTCACAAATAAACCCAGTTTTATCCTGGTGCAGCTGATGGTTTTGGTGGAGCACAGGATGGCAGCAAACATGACCAATACCTAACAGTTCTTAAGGTCTGACCTCATCCCTCAGAGGCAGAGCAGGAAGAGACCTGCAGATACCAGATCAACTCTCAGCTGCCTGTTTCCACTGTTCACGGTGTAATTAAATTATAAACAAAAGGAGCAGTTATTGATCAGGTTAAAATATTTCACCAGGAGAGATGCTTGCTTTGAGCCAGGGCATCCTGAGAGATTTGCAAGCTTCAACTGCAATGATCAATCTCAGCTCTGCACAGCAAAACCCTAAAAAAACCCCTTCAATATGCTGAAACTGGGGGTGAGGGGGGAAAAAAGTGACAAATACTGACTTATCCTCTCCCTTCTCCACTGAAAATCCACCTGGAATCCACAAAACTTTCCTTTTCCCCTTTACATTACAAGCCAAAATGACCTCCAAAGATCCAGCTTCTCCCTGGGTCAAGAAAGGACTTTTAACAAACACCGAGGTAACATCTCCTGTTTTAAATCAAGGTTCAGGCACCAAACACACACAGGAAAAGTAGTCAGGGGAGAGCTTACAAGGTTAACAGCTGACAACCGACTGGAATGGCATGGAGGTTAATTGCTATTTGCAAAGCACTTTCCAGGTCTCTTCAGATAAAAGGTTTTCTGTCTACATCAAGAAACTTTGAAGCAAAATGCAACCAGTGAGAAATCAGTGCCCAGTGCCTCAAAATGCTCAAGACAATCAGCTCCTAAATGCTGTCAGATGAGAAATATTTTGAAGGATAACAAGGTGAGAGAAAACACTTCTTTTTTTGATGTGAACGTTACATACTGCAGCCCTGAGATCTCGGGAGGAGATGCAGCCACTGCTGTTCTGTGCCCCACAGCCAGGGATTCATCACCCCCAAAGACACAGAGCCCCCAAGGCCATTCCAGAGCAGTTTGTTCCACTCTGACATCCCACAGAGGATGAATGTGACTTTGCCTGGGGGGCAGGAATAAAGAACATTAAGAAGTGAAAACATCCCTGTGTCTCATCTCCCTGTCAGATCTGCAGTTCAGAGGTGCCACAAAGGGCTGGGATGGTGGAAGAGGAATAAACCAGAATATGAAAGGGGAATGACCAGAGATGAGAGGAAAAGAGAAATGAAACAGCCCTTTGAAGCCAAATTCCATCTTTCTAGTGTAGCTACATAGTCAGGACTACAGTGGAGAACATCACTCAGCCTACACCAGTGTCAAAAAGCCCCTTTAGCTGTGAGCTGTTGTCATCTGTACTGTTTGTACATTCCAAGGAGAAGCATCCTTAGATCAAGATAATCCCCTTTCTTGCTTGTGCTTTCAGCCTGTTCATTTTTTTTTCAGTGTCAGCAAGTTCTGGATTGTTTGTGAGCCAAAAAGAGACAGCAGTTTGATCTTAGTTCACCCAATATGCTCTTGCCAAGGGACATGTGGCTCCCATACACCAGCTCATTTCATTACGGTGCAGGAACTGAGAGTCTGAGATGGTCCTGTGACCTCACTCTCAGAGAACTTTTATTTAAATTCTTCTCAGGCTTTTTAGCCAAAATAAATAATAAAAAAGAAAAAGGCCCATGCTAGTTTGAGGAGCACCTGATTACAGGTTTGGAGTTTTTTTAAAAAGAAGCTTATGAACATGACCAACACAAGTCTTTTCATTGAATTAGAGTAAGGGCGAAAAGTCCTATTTATTGGTGTATGAGGAAAGATAGATAAAAGTAAACGCACACCTAGGGGCAGGACTGTGAAAAGCCTGCATTCTCCCTAATATAATGAAAAGCTGAAAAGTGTGACATGTTTGCAGATTATTTATTAACAGTAGGACAGAAGCTATTTTAGGCACACGTCTTTAGACCATTAACAGAGTAATTTACTCTCCAGAGTGCCCTTTCAGGAAACAGTAGGAACTAAGTAAACCCCATATATCACTCAGAACCAGGAACAATTCTCATTGTTTTTTTCCTAAATCTATTTCCTTTCTCAGAACTTTGTCACCATATGGTCCACAAGGAAGCAGCGTAACAGGATCTGATAAGATTGAATAATATATTTTAGCAAGCTCCAGGAGTTGAGACAAGACATTTAAATAAATCAGTTACAGAATTGGGACAAATTGTTTGGCACCTTATTAAATGGGGAAAAAACCCCAACAACAACAGAAAGGAAAGGCTTCACATGTGATCTAATTCATAAGGGGCTTCATAGACATAATAGCAACGAAGGGTCAGGCACAGTTGTTTCTCATGACAGCATGTTAAAAATGGCTCTTTCCTGAATATTTTTTTTAATTCCTGTAAGAGAATCAGGCAGCAAACATGACATAATGTACACCAAGGCCTGACAGCAGACAGGATGCGTTGCTGTTCTCCATCACTGCACGTGTTTGGTTTTGTGCTGCTCCAACAGCTGCGTCCTCTTTGTCTACACATCTCGTGTCAGATTAAAGAAAAATCAATCTGAGAAAGAACAAAAGTACGTCCTCACACACAAATTGCACACTGATGTGTGGGGTGTGGTGTGCAGAGAGGCAGCATGCTGTGAGAGCTGTGGGTTTGGAACTGGACATTAAATGGCCTCCACCTCCAGCAAGGCAAACTGGAAAAGTGAATGTAAAGCCCAGAGAAAAGCAAAAACAGAGCCTTCTTCAACAGGTTCTAGCAATATTTAGTGGGATGAATAATGTGGACAAGAAGGAATTTGTGTTCTGGCTTTCTGCTCAGAAAGGTCTCCTTTGATTTTTCAAAATGGGACCATGGCAGGGTTTTTGGTAGGTTCTCTGTCCTCCAGGGGTAAATTTCATACAGGGAAAAGAAACAAGTTGCTAGGTACATAACAATATTAAATTGTTTCTTCCACGTAGCCATTTCAGTATCTTTTTTCTACTCCATTTTGACACCATCCCTGTCAAGGCTACAACCACGGGAACGTTCTCCAATGTGGTGATGGAAGACATACCAAAACCTTTTGTAGAGATTTATGGCCACTTTGAAGCAGGAGAAAAGCATGAGAAGCCCATCCAAGTGATCTTTTTGCATCTCCTACAACAAAGCTGCAAAATTGATTTTGCCAGAAGATGAGTAAGCTATTACAGCTGGTGCTGAGGTTTTGTAGTGTGGAAGTGGCCCTCATGCATCACTGCAGGGCTCCAAAAGCCACCACGAGCCTTCCTGGAGCCTGCAGGGAAATCCCTACAGATGTGGGACCCTCCTCAGCACCCAGGGGAGCACATCAGTGGATTGAGGAACAACTGGGAATAGTATTCCACAGTCAGAAACTAATCCTGAAATAGTGTAAACTGCTGAACTGCTGCTAATTGTGTGTGTCCTCACTGTGCTGGCCTCTCAAATTGTGCTTCCATTCCCATTTATCAGCTGTTGGTCTTTCCAGACCCTTGTATCTTTTTGGAAAGGCTGCAAAAAAATTCAGCTCTTGCTCTCAGCTCATTGGAATAAGCTAAATTAAAAGGGGAGTGATCAGCTTTCCCAGCTGCAGCACTGTGTACCCACACGAATTATCTCCTGTTCTTTCAGCTCCAAAGCCAGGGCTGCCTTACACTTACCACCTTTTCCCTGCAGAAGGAATTTTTGAGCACTCCATTTAGCAAAAAAAATCACAGAGAAAGTCTGTCTGTAAAACCCTGTAAGAAAACCCTCAGAACTCAGTACAGCTTGAAGATATTCCCCTATTGCCAATACACTTTGTATAAGCAACAAGTATTTGTGTGGACAAGAACTGCCTGGGAGTCACACTACACTACCAGCAGGCTCAGGTTAATTTACTTATGCAATACTTTTTTTTTTTTTTTTTAAGATATTCAGCTTCCTTTAAATAAAGCAGAGAAAACAAATAAAAACACAGTCCAGATGGAAACAAAGTCTGTTCCTTCTTCATTAGCCAAGTCATAGACAAGTTATAATTCACATCTCCCTTGAGCCTCATCATTATCCAAATTCAGAAAACAAGCATAAGGGTTAGGGGGTAATGGTGGGGGAGGTGGGTGGAGGGGGTGCAGCTTGTTTGCCAGCAAATTACACGCTGAATTTCTTTGCTTTTAATTGTATCCGAAATAAATGAAAAACTTGTTGTGGTCCAAGTCATGGGATTCCTTAATCAAGAGGATGGAGCTGGGCTTGCAAAACTGAAGTCCCTGGGGAAATGGCTTCACTACTAAAGGAAACAAGTGACTCAGAGCCCAATCCTCAGGCTCCAGGCTTTCCTTGACATGGCAGGGATTGCCCATACACAGGATTGGGAGCTTCAAACATTCCTGGTAGGGAAAGTTCTCAGGGCTGAAAGGTAATATCACCCTCTACTCCTAGCAGTTGAGGTGCACTGTAAAATTATCTTAATATTTAAAGTTATAAAAATAATAACGTTATTTTTATTTTTTGAGGAAAAAGGATATTATAAAGGATGGGTCTCTAACAATGGCTCCAGCCTTCTTAACAATTAGAACTGTTAAGGGTAGAATTGTATCGTATTTGCCTGATGAGTCTCATTTTTAATGCGATTAATCAGCCAAGGTTTGACAGACTAGACTATCAGAGAGCCAAAGAGCCAAAGGGAATTTGCATATATTAGAAAATAATTGGAATGGCTGGGTGAAGTAAGAACTAACCTGACCCTAAGCCTTCACTCAAATAGAATTGTGTGAATAATTGATTTTCCACATTCCTGGCTGAACAAAAAATAAGGAAAAAAATAAAAAGTTCATCAGAAAGAACATATTTTCTAATCAGTGACAAAAAAATTTAAAACCCACCTGAACGTACAAAAAATATTAAAACTAAATGAGCATTTGAAACAGTATCCTGAAGCATTTAATTTAAAAGGTAAAATATTTGCAGCAAAAATAAGCCAGCAAAATGAATATTTTTAGAGGAAAAAACTTCGGACTGAAAAGTTTCACACATCTTTAATTCAGGGGAAAAAAAAATGGACACTCAAACACTCATGGTTTTTTTTCCTATGCAGAAAAAAGCAGATGCTAAAACTATTGTTTTTCAGTAGTTTTAATGACATTCTTGTCAAGGATGCATTATCAACTGCAAGATTTCCAGTCAAACCCAGAAAGTTTGGAAACACATCCTACATAGCCAATAGCAGACATTAAAATCTCTGTCTCCCACATGAGGTGAAAATATCTCCCAGCTATTGGCCACTCCTCAGCATGGCACTCCCTCTTCCATTCCTGAACTTTGAAAGTTCTAAATATCTTCTGAACTGATAATAAACCTTGCAACTTTCAAGTGGTAATCATTTGAGGGCAAAAAAAATCCATTTCCTAGTTGTGTTTATGTACATTGTTTTGCTTTCCAAACTGCAGCCTTTATGCTCCTGTCTAGGACATGCATCCCAAAATATCAGGAAAGAAAGGATTTTGGCAAACTTCCTACTCTCATCAGAGCCAAAAGGCTACCAGAAGAGGGGGTTTGGGAGAGGGGAAAAAGGAGTGGGTCAAAGAAAACAGGGCTGATGTCAACCAAATGTACTGAAAGGAAGCACCTGATCTTCTTTACAACACTTTAGTTGGACCTGAGATTTTACATTTCACCTACTTGTTATTCCAGGACATAAATAGAAGGTAAATCCACTTTGCCAGACTGTTTCTACCTTAACTCTTGACTGACTTCTGGAGGTAAACTGAAGCACACATTATTCTGCTCATGCAGCTTAACTCTTCACAGAGGTCAGAGGAGCTCATACTATTAAATAATGCAGGCTAGACGATGCTGACTTAATAAAACTCACGTGTCATTTTGTGTTGAAATTGATTTTCTTACTTGAGGGCCGCTTTAGCTTGCAAATCAAAAGTGTCTTGTGTTGGTGCTTTCAAAGGGATGCTGCTGCAGCCCAAGCTTCCTTCAGAAACAGAGATTGATGGGCCCAGCCTGTGCTGGGTCAGTGTCTAATGGCCTCCTCTCAGGGGCCTGAATTATTCATAAGTGCTGGAGCATCTCACCATAACGTGTACCAGGGTGGATGTGTCATAGCAGCAGCATCAAACTGCTGCTCTGCATTTTGCAGTCACAGTTTTCTCTCTCCCTCCCTCTCTTTCATTGCAGACCCAATAAACTAACTTATTTTGATGGCAGACACATCTTTTCCTAACCTTAAGTCTTCCCTAGGCAGGTAGACCAATTTCATTAATTTCATTTGGATTCTTCACATAGTTATATATTCTCATTTTCTAGCTTATTTCATCTCAGGCTTCTTACAGTGGCTCACCTGTATCCACCTGAGCTATAAACTTGCTAATTTCACCAGACCATTCCACAGCAAAGTTAAAAATACATCCACTGTTCTTATAAAAAAATCCTCTCCCCACTTGCCCCCTTTAATCCACCTGTAAATTTTCACTGGTTCTTTTTCAGAATTTAAAAAAAGGGCTTGCAATTCACACATAGGATCCAGTTGCACAAGATGTGAAACCCTTGATTCACAGGCTGTAATACCCATGAAACAGGAATACTTTTCTCACCTTCCAGCCCTTTTCCTCTGGGCTCCGCCCACTGCCAAGAGCAGAGCTGGACTTTAATACACAAATCCTACACCAGTTGTAGGCAGCTGTGACTATCAAACCATGGCCTGTTGGCTCAAGAAATAAGGCAAGGCCCAATCAGAGCAAGAACTCTGAAGGGGAAAGCATTAAAACCACTTCTAGACTTAATTATGTTGCACCACCATGTATTTTGTGTAAAAGGTGGTAAGTTCCAGCCCAGGAACATGCAGAGTGGCCTGGGTCTCCTGAGAGGTTTGCAGGGGGTGGAATGCAAGATACTTTGCTACAAAGCCTGCAGGTATGAGACAGGATGGCAGAAGGAATTCTGCTCTCATAAAAAGAGGCCAAATGTGGCTACTTGCAAAGTCCTTTAGAGTCTTTGAAGAGCTAATATTCAAACAAGTGAAGGATCCTTTCCTAGACCAGAGATGAACTGGCTGGAGCAACTTGTTTCTCCTCCCAGCTTTGTTACAGACTACAACAACGTGAGTTTGGAAGAATAATTCTGAATTTCTGCAAAATTTTCCTTTTGCCCTACAACACATCTCGGCTCTAGAGCGACACTGCAGCAGGTGTGAATCAGGTTTGCAGCAGGTGACACATTAATGCACCTTTGGTTCCTCGCAGGTCCTGCAATAACTCCAAACCACTTTCAGAACAGTGAAGCACGGAAAACAGTGATGACTAAACAGGAATCAATGTTTAATGCTATCAATTGCAACAATGACATTATGTAATTGGAAAAAAGCAAATTACAGAAGACAGAACAGACCATAAGTCCTTCCTCTGATGCTCCCCGCTGAACTTTTGGTTAATAGATTAGTTATGTGCATAATTGCAGCTACTTCAATTCTGCAGAGCTGAATCTTCTCAGCTTCAGCCCAAATTAGCCTAAGAAAATTCATCCTATTAAAAGTAATATAAAATTCTGAAGGAAAACAGGAATAGATATTGAGGTACAAATTAGAAAGCGGAAACTATTTATTCAGAGAGACCCAGCAAATTAACTTTCTTGTGTGCTGAATTGTGCTTTGCCTGAATTTGAAATGACAACTTTGAAGCTGAAATGAAAACCCCAAAACCTATTTAACCTATTTTATCTCCACCAAGTGAAATCCTTTGCAATCCCTTCCCTGACCCACCAGCCAGGTAAGCAAAGAGACTCCAACACAAGCCCTGGCTGAAGAACCTCATTAGCAATTCATATTTCAGCATTTCTAAGTTTCTGTTTATTGTCCCCAGAGTTCATTCTCAATGCACTAGGCCAACCTCATGAATTCATGAATAGACACAAAAGACTTATGGTCATCATTAGGATGTATTTCCCTCCAAATGGCCGCTTTTTAAATGTCACTAATCTTCCTCAGGTCTGCAGCACAGAGCACCTAATTTGCTCAGGAAGTTTGGGAATGCAGAGTCCAATCAAAGGCAGCATGTTAAGTGTACATGCTTGAATTTTATGAAATCTAAACATTTGCAGAATAATTTATATTCCACTCTATCCTTGTGACCTTCTGGGCTGACAAGGAAAAAAACCTTTCCCAACCAAGAGAGGTAGAAAATACTGATTTCATTTACACAGTTCCTTTCCCCATTTGCTTTCAAAAAAAAAAAAAAAAAAAAAAAAAAAAAAAAAGAAAAAGAAAAAAAAAAAGAGGGAAGAGGAAAGAACAAAGATCAAGCTAGAAATTCCACTTAATAACACAACTTTTACTAAGGCTATGCCTGTGTTTAAGATGTGAAGCTGCTTCTTGCTCATTCTCTACTGAATTTGATTTAGTAATTTCACCCACTCTTTTCTGCTGAGGGGTTTATATTTGATGGGTTCAAGATGTCACCTAACGAAGCACATTAAAATTAATTAAAAAGATAAAGTGAAATACATATATTTTTGAAATTAGAAATCCTGAAATAAATTACTGGGCAGGCATAGGTGATCTATAAGGAAAAGATGAAAGAGCACAGAGTATGAAGGGGATATCAGGCACAGAGGGAACATGAGCAGGGTGTGCAATGAAGCAAAGATGCCACAGGAGGAAAAACACAAAGAAAAATGAAAATACAGAAAGATAAATAGTAGGGTCACAGACTACCCTGAGGGGAAAAGGAGCATTAAAAAACAAACAACCCATGTCAATGTGAAAAGAATAAGCCAGAAAGAAGGTGGGGAGAAAAAGCTTCAGGGAGATCAGAAGAAAATCTGACAGAGTGACAGGAAAGGGTCTCCCACCTGGCAAGGATGACTCTGTCATTAAATTGATGACTAAAAAAATGAGAGCATTCAGAAGGGCTCTGAAATTTCCAGGAAGATGCCACAATAGCTAATGCAGCTGACCCTGGGGAGTGCCAGGGGAAGCCTCTCTGGGCAGAGTCAGGGCAGGAGGGATGAGGGAGCAGACTTTGGAGGGAAGGGGCTGTGGGGGACC
The DNA here is from genome assembly GCA_024734555.1 of Trochalopteron elliotii. Taxonomy (NCBI): domain Eukaryota; kingdom Metazoa; phylum Chordata; class Aves; order Passeriformes; family Leiothrichidae; genus Trochalopteron; species Trochalopteron elliotii. Next base: position 3,372,818 of record JANPWX010000377.1, read on the forward strand.
ACAGCCTGTCTGTGCATCCTCAGCCCCTCTGCCACTGCCACCACACCTGCAGGGAGCTGTGGGGGCTTTTTGTACCAGTATCCCCCCAAGGAGAAGGGGGTTACAGCACCAAGACCTACTTCAAGGGAGGGAGCAAAACCCATTAGGGTGACGGCAATTCAAGCCCTGCTCAAGGCAGAGACCTCACGGGGCAGAGGGACAGTGGGACAAGGCTGGGGACAGCCTCAAAAGCTGGGGCTGCCACCTCACAGACCAGGCTGTGCACTGCAAACAGGTTTCCTTGGGAGCTGCAGGGGAGGGAGAAAGGCAAGATGTAAAAGGGAGGCTGTTGCTTTCTCTGCAATACAGGCACATAAAAATTTCCAAAGGAGAAGATTTGTTCTCAGAACAAAGGTCTGGTACATCACTGTCTCCAGTCAGAGCATAGCAATGGATGAGAGCTTTTATTTCTTATCAGGTGCTTTTATTTTGTTTCTAATTGCAGATGACAGCTTAGATGCTTTCAGCTCAGTGTCTCAGTGCAACAGGAAAGCTGCACCACGCTGTACTGTTCTCTCTTAGCTGGGCAGGGATTTTCATGTCATCCATTATTCACATCACAACTTGCTGCAGTGATTCCAGGAAGACCTCAGAAGTGCCCTGTTCTCCTGTCAGGAAGAGGAAGGGAATATGATTTCCCCATACAAGGGGTCAGGAAACTGGAAAGCCAAACTGTGCCTCCTCCCTGTGCACAACCCCCGTGTTTTACAGCAGGGACAGCAACACCAGGACAGAGACAAGCATTTTGAAATTTAACTATGGCATCAGGCAGAAAGAATCACATCATTCACAAGTATTAATCAATGTAGGATAAGAGACAAGCTATTTTCTTTGCCACACTGCTAGACAGGAATTTGGGGGTGGAAGACTCCTGTAGACATCTCCCAATAAAGGCAAGACATTAGCAATAAAATGACTTTGTCAGTCTTGCTCTGAAGGAACTGAAGGTGCTGGTGCCACTCACCCATCAGTGCTGACAACAGAGGCTTTAATTGATGTGGCAAGGTGGGGATGTGATCACAGCTGCCCCCTCACCTCCCTCTGCTCTTGTTTCTGACCCTTTCCCCCTGGTTATGGCATAGATCACACGTGACCTTAAAAAGAAAAAAGAAAATGAAAAGCCAGCACACAGGCTTGCATTTGTGTTTGGGATACACTTGAGAGCTCCCAAGGAATCCAAGACCTGTGCTGCAAGGCACAGGCTCATTTAAGGGGAAAAAGAAACCAAACCAAACCAAAACATACTCTTCTGGCTTTCTAAGATATATGTTTCATAACCTGACTGTGGCCTAATTAACAGCTTAATTAATTTAAATTGACAAAGGAAACAATGGTGGACAAAACTGAATACAGGCTTCTTCAAGTCCTAATTGACTTAAACTTTTCAATAAGTTTTCCTACTTTGCACTTTCTGCACCCACTTTTTTCCTACATTCCCATTCTGCATTTGGATCAACTCCATTTTCACTGAAGCAAAATTCCCTTTGGCTTCAAGAGAACCTGACTTTAAAGAGGCACCAGTCTCTGTTTCTCTCTCTGGCTCCAGGAATGTAAAGATTATTTTTAATGCTGTTTTTGTCATATTTGGCTTGTGATTTTTCAGGAGAGAGGAAGGGGTCCCAGATGAGGAGTGGATCTGTATTGACTTCTGCAAGGAAGATTTGGGCTCATAAATAAGTGACATTTTAATTTAATGAGAGCATGGAGAACTTTTGTGTGCTGCAGCGTGGCATTATGCATTTCCAATCACTACAACCTCCTTCAGTCCTTTTAGGCAGGACATTTATTGCTCCTTTTTATGGTTATTTGTAATGAAAACCTTACCCATGAGAAAGTTATACAAAAAGGAAGGAGTAAACATGCAAACACACACGGGAGAACCAAAGTATCACAGCACAATTACTCCCAATCCAGCTGTTCCTGGGTTAGGGCTCAGAACCTCACAGAGCTCACACTTTCAATAGACAAGATGGGGAAAAACACCCATTTTGGGAAATAAAAGCAGCAGCACTTGGAAATAACAGCCCAGTCAGGTATTCCCACACCTGAGCTGCCACCAGCTGGGAACTCAACCCTGGGCCATGCTGCTGCCCAGGTGCAAGGTGAATTTGATGCCTCAACAACCTTCCTTATTTGTGATTGACTGGTGCAGCAAAGCAGGACCCAGCCTGCAGGTAACTCCAGCACATCCAGCTCCAGCTTTAAGGTAGTAAATATTTAGCAGGATTCTGGAGGTTCTCCTGATTTTTCTAGTAACTTCCTGGAAGACACAGATGGGTTAAAGGCTCATCTGTGTGAGGCTGGCACCTCATCTCCACATCTCCAGAGTCATCCCAGGACATCAGCACAGCTGGGGGAGGTGAAAGAAGGATTTTCCTGAGTTTTTCCCCAGAGCTGACAACATGCTACTCAGTTAGAGGGGAGCAATTCATCACCAAAGATACCAAAAAATAATCCCTTCCCTGAAAAACAGGGCAGAGACTCCACAGTTGTACTTTGGAACATTTCTTCTAGTTCAATCATAAAAACAATAAAATAAAAATATCCAAGGTATCTACAGAAACTGCTAGAGGGGAAACAGCAACTGGCTTACAACAGAATAAATCCTTCCTCCCACAGACAATATTTCATTATAGTAGCAGCAACTGGCCCACTGCACAGGATTTGATGATACTTGAAATTATGAACGTGGCACAAAAGTTCACAAGCTGATTAACACAATTACTATTCATTTGATCCTGATTGCTGCAGCAGGGACTTCTGATTAAGTCAGGCTCTCCTGCAATTTCCCTGGATTTTCTTCCGTGCTTTGAATACCATGGGGCAAATATCCCAAATGCATCGTAGTTATTTTACTTGGTGTGCAGCAGCCTCAGCAATCCCAATTAGTGCATTTGTAGGCATCCATTTAGCTCTGCTCCCCACAAGCTACACATTCATTAACATCCCTAAGGTTAACTATGTAAATCACACGTCCAGTCTCAACTGGAGGTTTTCACCATCTTCTTGCATATACTTTGCTGAAAACACAGGCTCAGTTTAATCACAGAGAAGGATTCCAAGTTCTTCTTTTAGGAAGAAAATTGGAAATTTTCTCTGCGGTTAGGGGAAAGAAAGGCAAAAATGTAAAAGGAAAGATTTCCCTTTGCATAGCACCAAACCTCTCTTAGTTTGCAGATCCCCACTATTCATATTTCCACAGAATTAAAATAGAGCAAAAATAATCAATTCTTATATGCCATCAGATAATAACAAATTCCCTCCATTTTACACCCTTCCCTACACCCACAGCTGTTTCAGATCCAAGGTTTTTCAGTTCCAAACACCTTCTATTCCCTGCAAATTGAATGCTGAGCTCTACTCAACAGCACAGAAAACACAGGGACCTGAAAAACCTTTGAGATGCTTCAAGAGGAAGAAAAAAATGGTGTTTCTCTTTATTTTTCCTTGTTTCCCCCCTCACTAAGCCTGACGTTTTGGGTGTGATGATATCCTGCAGCCACTGTCTGTGGAACTGGAGCAGCTCAAGACAAGGATAGAGGAAATGGTGTCCTGATAGGGCCCTGGAGCATCCCTAGTGAGAAGGGATACAGAAATTGCTCACTGCCAGGGGAGCTGTTTTATTGAGCCTACCTGCAGTTAAGTTCAGGCATGTGTGATAAACTCTGTATTTTAATATTCTTACCCTATTCCCCACTGGGACATTACTGCCTCCAAAACTGCTTCAGCTGAAAGCCCAGAAAGCTTCAACTGGCTGGAAATCTCTTGACAAGTACTAAATAATCACACTACAAAATAACAGAATAAACAGAATGCTGTCTTCTTGGCCTTGTGTATCTGGTGCTTTAACAACAATCCCATTTTGCCTGCAGCAAATCTTGTGGAAGCTAAGTAAGTATTGTTTTATTGCGACCTAGAGAAAAATTATGTTTAGGTTTTAGAACAGAAGATGATCCTTTTTCACAGCAAAAAAAAAAGGTGGTTGGTTTTTTGCCTTTTTTTTTTTTGAGTCTCTGCTCTGCATTATTATCACTTCAAACCTCCCATCATCCTCCCAAATGCAGGTGTGTGTTTGATTCCAAGGTCTTTTCAGGCCAATCGTTTCACTTAAAACTAGCTTAAAAGAACAAAATACCCTCAGGTAGGTCAGCTCCTATGAGCAGCTGAGGTACCAGATCCATCCATACCATTTCCATTTGGAGCAAAAAACCTTGCAGGATTATTTTCCCTATCAGCTTTTCCTTCTTCTAGGTAAATCATGTAGCCTATCAAAGCCATTTCTGTGATCTCCCTCAACAATGCATTTGAAGGCAATATCAAAGAACTGCTGCTGGTGTTACACATATTGCAGTAAGCCCCTGATAGCAGATGTTAATGCATTTTATGATTGGGAATGTTGTCTCAAGATAAAAACAGGCAGTCTGTGGGAATCAGCAAAAACCCACTTAATTTCACACATGTATGGCCACTGACGTGTGTGCAATGAGATTAGGCGATGCCCTTGTCAGCAAACTTATCACAACTTTCTCCAAACAGAAAATCCCTAATTAGTTTATCCTGTGGCTTTGCAGAGGGTAAGCATGGCTGGAGAAGAACAAACCAGCTGATTTCACAGGAACATGCTTGCTTAGCCATCGTAGGAAAGTAAACGCCACGTTAGGAGAGAAAAGTGCCTGAACTGAAAGATTCATCTGGGTGGTTTCAGCAAGGTCTGCAGATTTATCTAGAAACTTCCCAAATCCTCAGCATCTTAATAAACTGGAGGTGGACTACATCCTTGCCAGAGGCTGCCTCTTAATTTAGATGCTATATTGTTGAAAAAACTATTGAATTTTGCTACTTCCTGGTCGTTTTTCCCATCCAGTGGCATGGGTTTTTATTCAAGCAGGTTCATGTTGTTTACATCTGGAAGAGCAACAGAGGAATATCTGTAGCATCCTACTTCTGAGGAAGCTATGGCAGGGGGCAAAGGAAAAGTCAGAAAAGAAAGGCTGAGCTCATTTCTGCAGACAGCACAATGTCATTCAAAATAAAGCGGGAAAAAAGCATCTTTCAGGACCTTCCAGTGCCATCAAACCTGGGGAGTGAAGTGCATGACTGATGGTGGATCAAAGTGGTTTGAACGGCCTTTTCTCAAAGAGAACTCCCTGGAAAGAGGATTTAAAGGTTATGGGGGTTCTGCAAATGAGTTTTTGAGGTCATCACAGCACCAGAAGATCAGAGCAGGGCCATCAGCCTCAGTGACCAGCAAGAGCATGAGGAGACCAGGGAGATAACCACTGTAAATTATTAAGTGAACTCCTACATGACAGTCACACTGAGTTGCATTAAGAACAAAATATGATTTTGCTTCGATGCAGAAAAGAATTTAAAACCTCCGTTCTGCGTATTCCTTTTAAGAGTGAAAATTGTCTTGAATAACTGTTGCATTCAAATGTGAAAAATCCATCCTGCAACAACATGAAATCAGCTCCAAGAGGCCACTCATCTGCCTTCCTTCAATTTCATGTATCAGTTAATATATATCAGATAAGTGACTTCTAAATTACTGCTCAGCTCCCTGCATTTTCAGACACAAACTTATTCCCTATGGTCTCCCTCTTTTTAATACACATAGAAGTCTATAAATAAGAGACATAATAGGGAATCGGAATGGAAACATTAACTGGGCTATTTATAGTTTTATCTACAAAATAGTGTCCCAAATGTTCTGATTGCCCTAAAACCACCACCTCCCAAAAGCCCCAGACCTTCACCTCCATTTGTTGCAGCCTCCTCAGGTCACCTGTGCAATTCAATCCTGACTTTTCTTTACAAAATACAATGAAATAAATTTTAAAATAAATTTTAAAATATAATAATCCATCTTTTGGTTTTTTTCCTTGAATTCCTGTTCCACTCCTGGAAGCATCTCTTGGATAGGTAAAAACTGTATATCCAAGGAAGTATAATTTCCTCTAGTACCCCCCAGTCTCTGCCTAAAGAATCACTTTAAATCACGGTGAAGCACACTGGCTAAAGGTCAAATTACATTTATTTACTTATTAAAAGATTGTTTGAAAGGTTTATTTTTTCCTTCAGTATAAGCAATCTATTTTTTTATATACTGACAAATGTACAATATACTTCTACATAAAGCATTTACGTCTCTTTTAAAACAAAGTACTCATAGGCTCAAAAAATTCTATTCTAATTAAGAAGGAAAGAGAAAAAAAGGAAAAAATCACCTTCTGCTTGACTCAAGATCATGAGCAAAGCCTTCAGTTGTGTGCAACAAAAAGGTTTTTTTAACAGTCTGGAAGCTTTAGCATAGTATTTGAGAGGAGCTTATGTTTGGCATTTTTATCCTCCAAAAATAAGGGGGTTTTAGAGCAATAATGTGTTCCTGCACACCACTGAATTTAAGGAAAGACAAAGATATTGATACAACAAAGTAACATCCACAAGCATAACTTAATCGCATTTTAAGTACTGTAGTAATAAACCAAGTTTAACTGTAAGATATTGGAATATTCTTCACATATTGTCTTTACCCACATCTCTCATGTAATGGTACTCTGGAGTAACTTCACTTTTTTATTATTATTCCAAGTCATATTGTTCAGCATCAAGGGAAAGAATATGTAAATCAGAAACATAAATGCACCAGTTAAAGCTGCCAGATTGAAATAATGAGGATGTTATAGCAATGACACAGCTACGTTTTGATATTTTTTAAAGAGCTAATTAAGGCTTCCTAATTACCCCAACCAGTGAGAGTATTACCCTTTTGAATTGCTATGAGTAATTAAGTTAAAACAATTTTCAAAAGAAAAATAACATAAGCTTCAGACAATCTTTGAATACCCCAACAGCAGCTGATAGATTATGTGGGAGAAGGAGCTATCCTGGCAAGAGCTTCAGTTCCTGAGAGGGACACACAGAAAATATCACTTCAACCACCTAGGGAAGGTGAATGTGGCATTTCAACACAGATTGAGAATTGGGTTTCTATTCAGTTTTCACAAACAGAAAAAGTAAAAATTCAACCAGTAGCATACAGTCACCAGTGGGTTTCTTTGACAATATCTAAAGTACAAAGTTTATTCTCCATATCAAAGAATTTTAAGATTAAAAGGACACAAAGAGAGACTCCAGCCCCCTTGAAAGACAGCAACAAAGGTTTCATAAATACCATCACATTAGATAAGAAAATGCTACAAGCAGAGCATTCAGAACTGTCACAATGGAACAGAAATGCCACAAGGAGTTTGGCTTGTCTGAGTTCTGCTGAGGGAATTAAGGTTTGTCTAAGTGTGCCTAACTTAGAGCAGCCAGGCCCCACCTCTACACTTGCATGAGCCAAAGCTCCACATACATCCAAAACCATTCACTTCATCTGGGGTTACTCATGGTTACAGTCCAAAGCCCTTTCTGACTCCTACAAACCACAGAAAAAGCCTTCAAAGTCCTTCAGGGAAGGCAAAAAATACAGACTGTTTTAAAATAGCAACTTCTTAATGAAAGTTAGAATCAGCACAGTGGTGAGAAACTGCACAACAAATATCTGTGACATTTCACATCTTTGTCTTCTGCCCATTCAATGCTGCCACAGCTCCTCTGAGCCAGCTGAGGGTACTGGTGCCACCCCCTGCAGAGCACCTCCATGTCCTGGTGCTCCCTGCAACTCTGTGCACCAGCAGCAAGAGCAGGGCAAGGTTATCAAACCATAATTCTCACAGGAAAACTTACCCCAGGTCACACCACAAATTCTGCATGGAGCCAAGCAGGGAATCCAATGCCATTATGAAATCATCATTCTTCAGTGCCTTACAAATGCCTCTTCTTTTACTAGGGCTGCTGTTTTGCTTCATTTCTGACTCTGCTGCCAGCCCACACCCTTTGCCATGTGCACAGGACATAAGCCAAAAGGCCTCACCTCTCCTAAAGACATTTCTGGGAAGATATGTTTTCTCCCCTAAAGCAAAATAAATTTTACTTTTGAGTGCTTCAGCTCCTACCCTGAAGCAGAGGAATAACCTTCTCCACTGCCACTCACAGATAATTTGTAAGTCTGCCTGCTGCCCTAATCCCAGCTTTCCTGAGTTACCAGGCTCATTCATCAGGTGGTTTGGGTTGCTCTGAAGTTCAGGGCAGCAAAGACTGATGTTTTGCTTAGTCCTGAGTGTCATTTTGAAGGCTCAGGAGAACCTTTTCCCTGCAGCTCACTTGCCAGCTTTCTCTGAGCTCAGCCAGAGGGCTGGTGGAGATGGTCCTATTATCCTACCACTGGCTGAGCTTTACTAAAGGCTATTTAGAACATGAAGAGGGGCCATCAGCTAACTGGAGAGTGTTTCAGGGTATTTGACATGGGAATAAGCCATGTAGGCCAATTCTGGCAGGAAGAAAATTTTAAAATAGAAGATGGAGCTTGGGAGACACTGTGGAATAAGAGTTTATAGACATACACACACACAGAGACCTTTCCCTGGGTCTTTCAGAGAAGCTGTGGGCTGTGAAGAGCCCAGCAGAGCTCTCTACCAGAGGGATGCCACCAAAAGACATCACAGAATGGTTTGGGTTTGAAGGACCCTTAAAGATCATCTAATTCTGGCCCTCCTGCCATGGGCAGGGATGACCTATGATAAATACCCATGACATCTATGATATTGACAGTACAGAACACACATACCTCATCCTGACACCTGCTCATTTTGGTGTGTTACTGCACACCTCTGATGAAATTTGATTAATTGATGGGAAGTTTCTCACGACGACTCCTCCTCTGTCGCAAACGCTGTCACACCCAGCCCTCATGCCGAAACCAAGGACCACTGTATCATGCCAGCTCTGTACCCAGGTACTAGAGCAAAGATTGTCACAGTGATTAGCAGAAGGAAAAATCTGAGATCCTGCTGTGGAATGAAAAAAAATCCCAAAAGTTTGCCCTGTAAGCAAGGAACAACTTTCATTTTTGCGTGCTGCAGCAGACTCCAAAAGGTCTGTTTTAGGCCAGGCCCAGGGTAAAAAAAGGAGTCAGCTTCAAAGAAGGAATTAAATTCAATTATATCCCTCCTTTCTCATATATCTGAGAGGAAAAAGCCTCAATAAGAAGCCCTGCACCAGTGAGTGTGCCCTCATGCATGTTGCTGTTTCAGGGGTGTTATCAGCAAAGCCTGAGTGTCCAGTCACTGCAGTGCTCATAATTGTTTTTATCCCCTTGAAAACAACCTGGTTAGGAGCAGAATTAAATTGATTTGTGAACAATGTTTACCCTTTTTTCCTCGCCACCAAGCAGACAACCAATTAATGGCATTGAAGATTAATTAACGGGGAAGCTGGTGCACTACCTGCCAGACTGACAATTGTGTGTGGTGTTACATGTTCTGTTCTCAGCAAGACAAGTACCTGCAGTTCTGCTTGAAGTTTCTCTTTTGAAAAACTAGAGTGCAGCAAAATGGTGGAAAATGGTTTAAAGGTAAAAAAAAAAGAAAGAGAGGTTATAGGTTGGTGGGTTTTCAGCTGTTACTTGCCAGTGCCTCATTTGCAGGGAAAGGTGCAGAGTGCTCAGTGACTTTGGGAGCATTTGGCCTAAAATGGAGTGGAAATGTGGTCTGAAGAGCTGGGTGTGTTTGTGTAAGTTGGAAGGAGGGAGAAAGTATATATTAGGCGTTTTCATACACACATACCCCACACCTGCTCTTGACAGCTTGTTCCATGTTTCCTATCAAATGTATAAATAAAGTATATACATTTTACTTATAAACGCAGGAACACAAGCCCTGCCAACTCTCCATCTGTATACTCAGACACAAAAGCACAGACGCAGAGCTAGAAATTCTTGTGCACAGGGATATACAGGCACCCACTCAACATTTAAATCCTTCCCATCCTGTGAAGTTGCAAAACAAACCCTTCTTTTCCCCTGAGGTAATAAGTCTGTTAATTACATTTACCCTGCTTTTCCTTTTTATTTTCTGACCAATCTGGTTTTTTTTCTTTTTCCTCAGATGTGTGCTAAGTGGAGGGTTTATTGGGGTTTTTTTGCTGCTGAAGGATGTTGAGAAAATTTTGCCTAATTTCTTCTGAAGTGCTAAGGGACTAAAAGCAAAATCAGATCGTGCCTTTCATGCTGCAAATTTTCTATGCTGACTTTATCCAGTCTAACAGGTCGCAATAGGAATCTTCTGTCTCTCTTCCTCTCTGCTTTAACCCAGTCCACACTTGCTCAGAGCTGTTCCCCTGAGCACAAAAAAGCAAGCACAAAAACAATTCTTGCTGTTTGAGGTGAGGGAAACCAGGTTCTGGCCCACAGCCGAACCCACTGCAGCTGCTTGGCAGAGCCAGTGGAGTGGGTAGTAGAAGTGATTAAGAAAAAAGGAGGGGCACAAGAATTTTGGGCAGGATACGAAATAGCTGAGCAGCACTGAGCTGAGCAGCACAGCCAAAGGCTTGGTTACCCACTGCAAGCCAGCAGCAAAGTGCTCTGGGGGCTGGGATCAAACAAAGCCAGCTTGACCCACTCCTGGCAGAGGAGTCTCTCATTGTACAGAAGGTTTGCAGAGACTCACCATCTCCACATACAACCCATCCTGTGCAGCTTGGAGCCTGGCTCCAAATCTTCATTCCTCTTTCCCTTTCCCCCACCCATGGAACTCTCACACTTCCCACACAGGGTAGACTTGTCCCAGGTTCTGCCTAAAACATGATTCCCCCTTGTCTCCATGTCTCCTTGCTCTGAAACTTCCCTGCCCTCCCCATTTGCTCATCTGGTTCCTCTCTCTCTCCACCAAAGCCTTGAGGCTGCACCAGAGCCCAGAGTGTATTCTGTATATGTCATGTGTCAGATGAGGAAATCACAGTTTTATTGCAGTTCTGGGCTGAAAGTGGCTCTGGGAGAAGCTCTCATGCCTGGAGGAGAGTTGGGACCCAGTGCAGGTGCTTGTACAGAGCTTTCACTGACTCAGGCTGGCAAGGTACAGAAGATTCCTCTGTTGGAGTGAGGGCAGTGACCTCAGGAGTCACAACAGGTGACTCAGAGACTGTTTCAACATTTTCCAGGAACACAAAGAGAGAAAAACAGCAGCTGCCATAACAATTTCATTTTTCATTTAAGAAACACATGCATTGATCCAGCTACAAGCCAGAGGACTTGAACAAGGAGTTGGGTGACATCCCATGGCTGGCATGTGCCTCAAGGGAACAACACAGCAGTCCTCTCTGGCCCTGAAAATCCCAGGACAGACTTGAAGCAAGTGTCTCTGAGTGTAGGAAAGGGACTTCAAACAGAGGAAGCTGGTTTGATAATCAACCACTAAGGCATCACAGCTCTTCCCCTTATTCAGTGGGACACCTTCACCAGCACAATCACCACCACAGAACGGTTGGGGACCTCAAAGATCATCCAGATCCAACCCACTGCCATGGGCAGGGACACCTTCCACAAGGATCAGGTAGCTGAAAGCCCCATCCAGCATCTCTCCCCACTTTGGTTTTCTGGCTCTGGAGCAGAGGAGCCATGCAGGCTTTCTGTCCTCCCTTTACATTCATCAGCTGGAGAGATATAAAGACAGACTCTGATGATTGCTATTAATTATCAACAACCTTGTGTTCATTTCTGAGGCCTCTTTCAGATTTGACAAGAATCACCCGCTGCTGATCTGAATGGTGTGAGGGTCACCTGGACCAAGGGAACCTTTATCACTTTCTCTCCCATCTCCAGGGAGATAATAACAGCCAAGATTTTAGTTTAAGCTTATTAAAGGGCCCAGTTATCTGTTTCAGCATGGATAATTTAATCAGACAATTTAAATATTTATGAGGCTGCACTTTATTGTCGACGAAAGATAAAAATGTGCTTTAAGTGCTATTCAGAATAAGAATTATAAGGATGATTAAAAAAGCCATTGGTAATGACACTTGATATTATTATTGTTAGCTCCTAGGATTACTGAACCATCACAGAGGACTGCAAACAAGAGCCTAGGAGCTGGATTGAAACCTGCTCCCTATCTCTGTCCATGCAGATCTTGTGAAGAGATCCAAGGCTCAACACATCACCCAGGCACACAGCCCAGAACTGTATGGTGTGCACTCAGAGGATAAAGCCAGCCCAGCAGAGGAAAAATCATTTCAGCCCCTCCTGCCGTCATTTAAAGACAAAACCCACACAAGTGACCCTGGGAAAGGAGCATTGTCCAGACAGGACCCACAGCTGTGGGCTGTAAGTCACCAGAGCTGCAGTGCAAATCTGAGAGTCCAGCCGTGCCTCTAACACCTCCCACCCCTCTCAAAGCAGCCAAAACCAGCCAGTTACACACACTTTTAACCAAGGAATTGGTTCATTTTCACCCTGGGCCCTCAGGAAGGGATATTTAGCACAGGTTCTCCGTTACAAATGGAGAACATTACAAATGGAGCCTGAGCATTTCCCAAGGTGAACAGCTTCACTCCTGGAGGTGCAGAGACTTCAGGACTTCTGCCAGAGGAGACCTTGATCAGCAGGGTGCTCACACACCAGCCAACACTGAGCACATGGGCAATGCCCATTGATTTAAAACAATGGTAGAGCACATTATTTATCTGAGGTCAGAGCTTCTGAACCAAATATTTTGCTGGAAGCAGACCCATTAAAAAAAAGAATTAAATTAAGAAAATGTGTGTGGGGAGAGCCCTGCTTTCTACTTCAGTGGATTTTAATTTTTTCTAATCTTTATGACCATTAAAGCTCAAACAATTCAAAGGCATATAAACCCTGCATGCAAGCTGAATACACAGAAAACTGTGCAGCCTGCCAGCTACTTTTGCTCTGCCTCACCTGATTTCAACATTTTAAAATTAGATTCACTCCCTTTCCTAATGTTCAGATTCTACTGGGTCATTATTTTATTTATGAGTGCCACTATATAAGCAGGTGGCAAAAAGATATATTTTATTTATGAAATATAAATAAGCAACAAATCTGAATTAACTGGTAGAAAAGCTCTCACTTTGGGATTTTTTTTATATTTGAGCTCTTATTGATGCTACATTGAGGTCATGTATCATCTTCACATATACTTCATGGGGTTGGAAATGTGACATAAGTGGAAGATGGATATTAATATTCCTACCATTATTTCTACCTTCCCGACTAATACTGAAGACTACCACTTCCACTAGAACAGAACAGAACAGAACAGACAATAAAGCCATTTGAAAACAGCCTGTCATTTATTTTATTTTCATTATTTTACACCAGAACCAACAATACATATTATCTAAAAATTTTGGTGGCATGGCAGGTAATATTCCAGCTGCTCATTAGCTTAGGTTGGATTTTGGGGAGGGTGCCTGGTGTTAATTTGTTTGACAAAAGACATTATTAAACACTTAGTACAAAAGGTAGTTCACCTTTTATTCTCGCTATTCTCTGTCTCAAAAGCAAACCAGATACCTCATCCTGCCTGTCACACACATGCACCAGGTGTCCCGTGCATAATTATGCAGTGTTTCACAGAAACACTGAGCCTGAAGGAACTTTAATTCTTTGGAGGTGGAGAGGAAAATTCTCTTGTCTTCCTGATCAGATGAGGAATCCACTTTCAAGAAGGAAGAAAAAAAAATCATTTTTTAAGATTTAAAAGCTTTGACTCATTTTCCAATCAATCATTTTCATTAACAAGTGCCTCTAAAATGCTGCTGCTACAGAAAAATATTTCAACCTGTCAAGGGCTTTCTTTCCTTCCTCCCTCCTGCATCCAATTAAGGCTTCTCCTGCAGTTATTCCACTGTCTGCAGAAGGCTGAGCCTTTTTCAGACATGTCCTTCCCTGTGGAGAACTGCCATTTACTAGCAGCTCTGAGACACTAAACCACAACAACTCCTATTTAAAAGCTGTGAAAACCCTTTTGGAGGCAGAACTAGAAGAAACACAGCCCAGCAAACCAGTTGTTCTGTCACATATTGATGGGATAAAGCTGCATGAAAATTTGTTAAAAAAAATAAATTACTGAAACCAAATTCATGTAACTTGTTGAATCAAATACTAATAAATAGATATTAACATGCAACAAGCTCACAGTAAATACAATGAGCTAATGTCTTGTATTCAAGTGAAACTGAGTCCCAAGAAGCACTTTCCTAGATATATGAAAAGTGAATTAGAGGAGTATTTTCAATGTAGATTCATTCAAAACTGCCTTCTAAATTCTACTTTGCTTGTTTATTTACAGGTGCCTCACTGTGTGGTTCCTGATCCCTTACCAGATGCCATTATGCTTTTGGAACAACTTGGGAAATAATAAAAGATTTTTTGGGCAGTGAAAACTCATGGATGTTTGCAAAACTTGGTTCCACCAGCTGTCATCTCTCTCCCTCACCCCCAGCTTACATGGTCAAAATGTTGAATCAATTGAGAATTTATTATTTCCAATTTAATAATCTCAGTAATTCTCTCAAACACTGCAAACCACTGAAACCCTCTCTGAAACCTCACAGATGTACCCTTGGGTCCAACAAATACTCCTCACACAGCCTTTCTTCTGGCTCTTCACCAAACCTTAGCCCCAGGGGACATATTTGGGGTCACCATCTCCACAAATGAGCAAAGAGATGCTGAGGAACAAATCCTGGCTATCCCTGAGACCAAAAGAGAGCAAACCCAGCCTTTCCCTTTATTCCAGCTCCTGTGCAGAGCCAGGGTCTGTCCCAAGCCAGCAAACCTCACGTAGTCTCCTTGCACAAGCTGTGTGATTTCCCACTCTAGGTGAGGCTCTATGAATGTGAAGGTGAAGCAACGCTGATACAAAAGTACTGGAAGATCTGATTTAATATTTCCATTACTATGAGTGAGATAATAACTTGCTTCTAGGTAGGGAAAGGAAGAGGAAAGGGCAAAGCTGGGGTTGACTCTGACTGCTTTGTACATGTTCCAGCAGGGCCTGCTGTGATAGGAGAAGGGGCTATTGTTTTTAATTTAAAGGAGATCAATTTGGAACAGATGTAAGGAATAAGTTTTTTAAAATGAGGCTGGTGAGGCACTGGCTGAGGCTGCCCAGAGAGGTGGTGGATGCCCCATCCCTGGAAATATTCAAGGTAAGATTGGATGGGGCTCTGAGAAACTTAATCTAGTGGAAGATGTCCCCAGTCACAGCAGAGGGCTTGGACTAAATGTCCTTTAAAGATTTCTTCTAGCCTAAGTGATTCTATGATTCTATATTAATATATATATATATATATATGTATTTGTGAAAACAGCTCAGGAACTCTTCCTCTCCCATCTCTCATCATTCACAAAGTACACAAAGTACAGAGCACAGAGACCAGTGCCCTTATGCATAATGGAAATGAGGCATGAATAGGAAAAAGACAGGTTTGTCTTCTTTGTTAACAATCTATTTCTCCCCCTCAGAGGCAAGATGTCAGCTAGATAATTTATTAGAAAATATCACCTTGGTGTAATACAGTATGTACTGTCCTTTGGGGGTTGAAAATCAAATATCCCCTTGTCACTGGCAGGGTTGATTTAATTGATACATATAATGATTCACCCGATTGTTTTAAATTTTTAAAGCTACGTGGGCTGGATTTTTCACAGTAAGAAGAGGTGGGGTTTAATTCAGATAACTGGGAGCAGACTACCAGTGACTACCAGAGTGACATTGCAAAGGTTCATGAGCTTCAGACCCAAATACCCCAAAACCAAGCAGCACCTCCCACTCAGATGGTCGCTGCAGCCACTGGCACCTGTTTGCCAGCCCATGGGATCCCCCCAAAACCAGCAGCAGCTGGTGAGTGTCAGGCACTGAGGAATTCCTCCTCTGCCCCACGGCCAGGGAAACAAGGACCACAGGCCACGCTCCTGAAACCTGAGATTTCAGCCAAATCCAAGGAGGATTTTGAGCCCAAGCAAGACCCCCCACAGCAGGCAGAGCGCCGTGTGCTCCAGACCAGCAGGGAATTTGGTCTTGGGGAGAAGGGATGGAGGGTTTTTAGGTTTTAATGAGTTATTTCTTAACTTCCCAGTAAACACTGTGCCATTCAGAAGGCAAAGACACTCAGCCTAAAGCACAGATCACTCTTGCCAGGGTAGCCAGACCCCCCAGAGCAGAGTGTGCCCACTGGGTTTGTCCCATGACCCAGCAGGGCCCACCCTCAGGGAGCAACAAGTGACAGAGAGGTCACAGCAAAGGGTTCGGCCTTCCTCTTTCCAGGGATTTACTAATTCCCCCTACCCAGGAACGAGATGGATGGGGGGAGGAAGCTGTGTTGAAAAGATTTTCATGAGCAGGTGTCTTCCTGCAGGCAAGATGAGCCTGAACTGGAAAAACTCCTTCCCTTGTGCCATGGGCAGATTTAAAACAATCCTGGGTTTCACCTGCAGAGCTGGAGACCAGCAGAGCCAGATTTGATCTCTGACCAGCTCAGAGACTAAACTCAGGGACTGTATTTAGCAGAGTCAGCCAAACCAGTATCTGTAACTTTCTTACAAATGTGTGTTTCAGTTAATCAAAATTAATCTGTGTGTTTCTGTCAGTGCCAGTAAGTTGTTTTGATTGTTGAAATATTTGTTTTTGAAACAAAATTAAAAATCCACATGAGTGGAAACAAAAGTATTTTAAATATGCTTTTTTTTTCACATGGAAGTGACCTTCATTTTGTAGTTTGTGCTTAAAACAAAAAAAAAAATCCCAAATATTTTATTTTGACTATATAAAACCTTAGACTTGTTTAAAAACAGTGTAAGGCATTTTTATATAAGGGAGGGAACAGAAAACCCAAACAAATCCATTTCACAGTAACCCACAATGAAATGTATTGCCAGTTTTTCATTTGGCCAGTGACCTTGAAAATCATAACTCCAGTTTAGGGTCTGTCTGTCTCTCCTCTAAGTGACAGCTAATGAATCAGATATGTGTCCTGGCACAGAATTAGAACTACATCCTCTTGATATTACAACTTTTACAGACACTACTTACACAAACTCACATTCTTATGCTTCTTGTGGTAGTAATTTTTCTGATGGTGTTATTTCAAACCCGTTGTGTAACCAACTCCAGCATTTAACTGGTGCACTGTGTTTAAGGAGGGAACCCAGCTGCATTGTTGGGCTTTTTTACAATCTCTTCCCAGGCTGCATCTGCACTGCTAATGAATAGTGACATCAAACACATAAATTAGACTGTAGGCTGAAGATAATTAAATTGAGAAAGTTGACAAAAATAAACTGTATCAACTAAATCCCCATTTGCAAATTATTGTATGCAGTCTTCAAGGTTTCAGCAGAACAATGGATACAAGGGGAGGAATACAGCAAGGTTTAAATTTCACAGGGATAATTTGATATTCTATTTGCACTGTGAGCAAGTCATGTTGCATCAGATCAAATCCCGATTTCATTTCATTGTGAAAAAAAATCTATTGTTGCCACTCTTTCCCCTACTTCTTCATTATGAGGATGTAATTTATCGAAGTGCCCCTGAGAGTTTGCAGCAGGGAATGGCTGTAGCTTTATATATTTCAAATAGCTTCTTTGTTGCAGAGTGCTAGTGGTTAATAGGAAGATAATGAAAATATGGAAATTAAATTAATTTGGTGCCAGGGCTGAAAAGAATACTCTCTTTAATTTGCAGTACAGCAAGGTTATGAACAAAATTTGAGGAAAGAAAAAGGAAACGTGATTGCTGCATTCTTCTAGGGAAGCTGGTAGGGTGGGGATTATCCTGCATTATCCTGAGCTTGGAGAGAAATCAAGTGTTTTGCATATCGCTTATTAATGGTAAGGATCTAGATTTTGGATAGCATGGGAAAAAATGTTAGTTAAACAGCATGATATGGGAAGGTAAGATATTGATCAGTGACACTTCAAGGAGGGAAACCAAAGTTTGAGTCAATAAAAAGCAAAAGAAGTGAATGAATGGCCCTAAACCCCAGCAGATTTATTACCTCTATGAAACATAAATTCTAATTAAAGGCAAAGTCCTTTCTGGCTTTTTCAGAGTACGCCTAATTAGCCCAGGGAATTCAAAATTCATTATTGGTGCCAGATAATTTCTGAATTGAGAAGAACTTTTCAAGAGTGTGGAGTCTCATTTCTGGGTGTGAGCAGCAGTGAAAGAGAGAGCACATCCCATGGGATGTGCTGGGGTATCAGCAATTCCTGCTGCTCAGGGCCACTGCAGCTGGATGCCATCCTACACTCAACATGATTCCTTTCACTGGGTCAGCACAGAGCAATGACCTCAATTCCAGCAAGTCAGCTAACCCTTGAACAAGCCTGCTCCACTCCATCACAAGTTGTGGATGCTCCAAGACTCCAACAAACTCAGACTCACCACTGAAGCTCCATGATGAAGATTGAACCAAACCAACTCCTCCCCACAGACATCAAAGTACGTTTCTTGCTTGCCCAATATAATCACGTTGCTCATTGAGGTGCTTAGCACAACATTCCCCTCACCCTCTGACTAAATAAATATCCTGACAGTCTTGGAGAGAGATATGACACACCAGCTTGCATCCTTTATGCTTCTGGCAGGCAGTTAACAGAGTGCTAAGTGAAACACTAATCACTCAGGCAGACAAAACACCACTGCTATCCAAAATCGTGTTTTTCTCATTGTAGACACAAACCAGCTATATTAAACCTGTAAATATGATGATGGTCAATAGTGCTGTGACTTCATGTCTGCTCCCCAACTGCTGTTAGGAGCCAGCTGTGCCTGTTGAGGCACCTGTGGCTGCAGCCCCCTCACCTCAGACACATTGGGTACCCTCTGCTGCTGTCACCTGCTGACACCTTGCAAACCATGGGTCTGAGTTCCCCAGTGTTGCACTTACCTGGATTTATAGTGCTCACATGCACCCAATACCTTTTATAGAGTCTAACATTATGAATGTGCCAGGGTTTCTAAAGCTGGATCAGGGACTGTCCAAACAACTGCCTCGCAAAGATTTCTTCCCACAGTTCCAGAAAATGAGAAATGCAGCAGATTAAGCTTGACAGCTTTTTCTTTCAAGTGTGATTTCTCTATCTTGTCTTCCCCACAGGCTTCCAAGAAGTGATGCATAAATATGAATAGTAAAGAAATCTCTAAACTATGCCAATAGAACAAAAGGAATATGGAGATGATAAACCGTTGTACTTCAGAAGGAAAGTCAACGACTTCCAGCCAAGTTTTCAACAGGGCAACAAACAGAGCAATTTGTTTCAGAGCTTCAAAGGGGCATGAGCTCATCTCAAAAAGCTGGCCTTGGTGTGAGGGAGAAATCCCCTCATCCCTTATGGGCACCCAACATCTTCCATGAGCACATCTGAGACTTCCCATGGTCACAGCAGGATGAAGCAGCAGATGGATCCACATGAACAGAAATATGATTGTTCCTGTTGGCAACCCGGGTAGAAGTGCAGGATAGAGCAACATTCAGCAGAGCTGCCTGTCTCCAAAGGGGAAGGACAGACACCAGCCCCCAGGCAACAGGAACCTGTCACCACCTTCGGGCACAGTCCCAGGCAGGAGACAGTGCTCAATGGGACAAGAAACTGAAAAGTTAAATCAAAGCAATTAGCAATTAGTGACTTTGCTAAACTCAGACAGGATTGCAGAGCTCATTATTTCCTGATAAGCCACAGGAACAGCAGGACCACAAGTGGTAAACACAACTCTGTGGAAGGGGTACAAACAGCTATGAAAATGTTACAGCAGTTCTTTTGTTGGATTTTTTTTTCTTTCTCTCTCTCTCTCTCCATGATTTTCATCCTCATTTCTTAGAATCTTCCTCAGAATAGTTTCAATATGAAGCAAGCATTGGCAGGAGCTCCTCTGTACTTTTTCATTCCCTTCATGGGGAAGAGCTGCTTGTACAAACTTCATGACACATTGGTGGAACAATTCTGGGGTTTGCAGACTAGAGAGAACCAGTGAAACCTTGACTCCATCAAAACTAATTGCAAAACACTTGTTGATGAAATAAATCGTGGGCCTATCTCAGAAGTAAAGAAAAAAAAATAAATTAAAATTATGGCAGGAAACCGCAGGGCAGAAATCTCATGTCTGGGAACATCACAGACCAGGAGAAAACTCATGCAAGGGTTTTATGAACATTAACACTTCTGTCACGATCATTATAATGAGAGAGTGAGACTCTGATTTACTTAAATCAGGCAAAGATATCTATCTGGTTAGCATATTCTTGACTGCAGTACAATATATTTCAACACTGTGGTTGCAAAATAATCTTTATTTTTTTCCATGGGAGATTACTCAAACCGCGATAATGCATTTTTCCAAATTAAATAGATAACTTTACAGACTGCTGGGTAATAAAATACAAATAAACATGGAAGACATACCTTATTAAGAAATTAGCTTGTCATTTTTCAGGCTCTTCTTTTGATTTGCAAGTTCATAAAAACCACAGCCAGTTGCCATAGGGAGGATAATTAATTATCCATCTATAAAATTAATGTTGGGGGATAAGGAGGCTTTCATTTGAAATATTCATAGCACATACATTCAAGCAGTAGAGATGGTGTTAGAAGTCTCCCACACAGTCTGACAACTAAAACAAGTGTAAGTTGAGTGGGTTTTTGACTGAAGAACAGTTCTGATGGTGCTAAAAGGTGGTCAAAAGAACGACTCCATTTACCAGCTCCCTTGCTAAATGTAGTCACGTGTCCCCCTCTGGAAGGACAAAGAATTGCAGCCCTGGATTCAGACAATGAGCTCTGCAATCCCTGTTCTCCATCACGTTTCTGAATGGGGCCAGTGTCAGTCCCAGGTCTCTCTGCAGCACATCCAGAACCATCTGGGGAACCTCCTGCTGCTCACACAGACACCCCAGGATCAGCTGCACCCAGAGCCCCTGGGAGCCTGCTCCAAACACAGCTGGGTGAGCACAAAACTCCCAGAGATGTATCTGGGCATGAAGTCAAACAAATCTCTGTGGTATATCCCAAAGATCAGCTGAAGAGAGGTCAGTGAGACAATTCAGTCCCAGGCCCAGTATTGAGTTTTCCACCCAGGCAAACCAGGAAGCCAGAAAAAAATTAGTAAGAGGAGATAACAAAGTCCCCAAATGCTGTGTGGATATTTTAAAACTGAATATTTATTCCAAAGTGAATTAAGGCAATTTTAACTTTGCATGAATGCTTCCCCCCAGAAGGTTTGAATAATCCACTAATGCGGAGATTTAGTTAATTTGAACCATTTTTTCTGTATCCTTTTTAGAACATTGCCATGTCTTTAAGTTTGCTCTGATGCTGCTAGTGAGAAAGTAGATAGCTGTGGAGTAGCTCTTGTGACGGAATGTACTCCCACATCTAGTAAAAAACTGAATAAAAGACATATGTAACTAACTCATTATCTCATAGGACATCAAAAAGTTGCTAAGTAAGTAGCTTGTTTTTGAAGTCTTATTTGGACCAGATTTATATGTTAAAATAACAAACATTAATATTCTTCATCTTTCATAATTCTTCAGATATTATTGCTATTAATTTTGCACCATCATCACACAATATACTGAGGCCACCCTGGCCTGAAAGAGGTCACCATCCAAAGGCAAGAGATGACAGGAATGTGCAGAAAGAGGAAAAATTACAAGGAAACTGTGAGATCAAGATGATGACCACGGCATGCACCTTCCACAGACCTAATCATTATCATCAGGCAATGGGGTAAAAAGCATGGACTCCAAGGCTGATAATGGCACTTCTGTAGGGGGGGATGATGGTGGCTTTCCTCCAAGAGTGAAGGATTGCCTGACAGAGAGGAGCAGAAATGTGTGATTGAAAATGTAATGAGCAGGTGATGAAGGCCAGCATTATGGGCTGATTGGAGGCAGGAACTTTGATCTTGTTTGATACAGACTGCAAGATAAGTGGGGAAGAGTCTGTGAAAGCTCTGGGAAATGAAGAAAAGCCATTTGGAGGATTAGAGAGAGAGGAATGAGTACATAGGTAGCACAGTCACAGTGATATATTCAGTTCCTATAAATGAGCCACACAGCATCTGTCAAAGCCAGAGGAAAAATTATGTTGCTGAAATGAAATAAAAGCTACCACCTGGACACGAGTTTTATTTAAACCAGCAGATAGAACCCTCAAATATTACCCAGGACCTAGACAAAAATGTAGATGTAAGACTTTCAGAGCTACAGGAATCTAAACACTGCTTGGATGGGAGACAGCTGTAATGAGCAAAAACATGATGGTGATGTTTCAACCATAAAGGCATTTGGGGCTGCGAGTTAAGAAAATTTCAACAATCTTGATCTGATGTCTAGACATTCACAAGGAGCTGTTGGAGGCCCATATTTTAGTTTGGCAGGAAGGTCTGCAGAAGACAGTTGGACGAGCTGTCACACAGAGACAACAGCATCATTCTGTCCACACTTTCCCTTGTGTGACTGCCTTTTACTGCCACAGAACTGCCTGTACCCAGACAGAGCCAGCCAGAGATGCTCTTCTCCCCATCATGTTTTCAAGCTGTCAGGGCTTCACTTTGACAAATGTTCCAGTGGGAATAGCATCACGGTGTCTCACAGTAAGAATAACTGCAATCATCTGTGAAGTGCCTTAGAAAAAAAACCCAAAGCTCTCCTGCACTATTTGGGCTTCTTCTGGAAAGGACATCAACTGCAGTAAGAGTGTTATTAACTATATCTCATAAAAGAAGAAGAATTATCTGGATGATAAAATGTTATTTTTTTCCTGGAGTCTAATAATTTCACACTATTTTAAAAGTAAATAAATAAGGCTGCCATTCTGAGAAAGAAGCCACAGTTTATTGCCATAATTAAGCCTCTATTTATCACAAAACTTCTGGTTCGCCCTGTCCTCACTCTAAAATTATGTTATAAATAAGAATCTGAAGATCCAAATCCCACTTAACTCTGCAGTGATTTATTTTGCTAAACTACTGTTACCTGAGGGTAGACATATTTTAAACCACACTGAAATAATTACTTGGTCCTTGTGGTGTTTCCTGAAGTTGGAAGCAAAAACATAAGGGTTGACATTTGCTCTACAGCAGGACAGGTAAGAGCTCACCACAGTTTCTACAAGAGTCAGCTTCTTAAGTGAGAAATTCTCACTAATCGGAGCTGCTTGGGCAGGTTAAGTGAAGCAGAAGAGAAAAATTGTGTGTTCCATCACTGATCCAATGGGTGACAGTGTCCAGCCTAGAAAATACGTTGCCCTGGGGATGTTTGCTGTGACAGTCTCCATTTTTGCCTCTGAAAGGACCTCTATTCATTTACCAAAAATATTTCTGTGCAATACCTCATCCGTGATTGCTAAGGTGGCATTTACAAAATGCCACAAGTCCTGGAGGAAATGTGTCAGGGTGACAGCTTCACAGATGGAAATCTCCTTTCTGACCCTTAGGATTCATATAATCTGGAAAACAAAGACACTAAGATGAGGAGGATTTGGAAGTTTAAGTACCTGATTTGCAAGCACAATTAGGTATTTACATTGCAGAATATCACAGAATTTCAGCCTGCAGACAAAGATAGTTGCAGAAGGAAAGGCCTTGTGAAGACAGATAACAGGAGGTTAAAATTTGTGCCAGAATTTGGGCAAGACTATCAAACCCTCTGCCCAGAACAGTACTCACATTATCATTTACTTCTGCTACCTCTGAAATCCATGCCCAGCTACTTTGATCAATATTTTTCCCAGCTGACAGTTGCTAGATCCAGCTCAGGAAGAAATTCATCATTAACAATATTGCCCATGATTACTCTTTAGTTTCTTGTGCAATAGCTTTTCCCATTTTCCCAGATTCTTCCAGCAAGGATGTGAAGGAGATGCCCAGCCTGCAGTGACCAAGGCCCTGTGATATGAACCTACTACCTTGAGAAATAAAAAGGTGAAAACAATTGAGTTCATATGGACAGCATCACTAATCACATTGCTCATTTGCTGCTCCTCTCACCACCATAAAGGATTCTTCAAAGACATGGTGAAGGTTCATTAGCAAACGCTGCATGGATGAAAAAACCCAGAAGCCCACAGTTCGTCAGCTTGCACTTACACTGGGAGCAAACAGAGGTCTTCAAATATCTGCCTCAGCTACTCAATCAACAAAGGATTTACTTTAAAAAAAAATAAATTAATTTGCAGGACACTGGCATATTATCCAGCAAGGACTGTTCTGTTCTGCTGGATTATAGGGTGGCTGTCCTTGCTCACTCACCCCTCACAGCAACATCCTCTCACCTTCTCTTGGCAGTAACTCAGCAAGACAGGCACACATTGAACACTGGTTAAGCCAGACAAGAAGAAATGGAAACATGACACTGTGTTTTCTGGACAAATTAAAATTTAACTCCTGGTTCTTTGCAAACCTGAACACCAACTACTCCATTCACTCTGCCCTGCATGGCTAATGGATACGGAGAGATGTGAGCAGCAAACCAGAGTCTCCCTCAAACGGGATGGATGCTCAGCACTGCAGAGCTGGAGAATTTAATTTCTCATCCATAGGCAGAAAAGTCAGCAGAGAGAGCAGCTCTCCTTCCCCACCTTCACCTCCTTAGCAGAAGGGACCAAAGGAGTCTCATGCTGAACCATGGTTTATTCTTCTGACTGAAGAAACATGGAATGAACCATGGCACTGATTTACAAATATCTACAGGGACTTGCCTAGTAGTGATTTGGTCGGGTTGTATTTAAAAATCTAAGTCCTTAATACTTAACCTGGACAAGGAACAGCTCAAAAATATTCCTTCTATAGAGGCTCAAAACATACATGCTGTTAAATCTAAAAATGGTATTCCCCTGTATTTTGTTTCATGACTGACAGATGCTGTTCATCCTCCCAATTCTAGTAGCCAGAAAGGGTTATGAAAAGAGGGACTAAAAAAAGATGAAACATTGGCAGAATAAGATCTGGTGAGAGGTACCAGTTTGTCTTACATGGGTGCAAATACGGCTGAATTATTATAAACCTCTCTATCTTTGGTATTTCTGAAAGTTTTCTATATTACATTCTAAAGGCTTTCCATTTCAAACCATTTTTAAAGGTTTTCTAATTATTATTATTTTTATTATTACTATTAAAATAAATCAACCTGTAGATGAGAAAATCCCCCTAAGGCTAACACCTCCAGTGTTCAATCAGATTTTAAGATGTGCAATTGGCCAAATGACTAAACCATGTCTGTATTTCAGCATTGCACTCTCTGAGACAGTAATTCCTACACAAGTTTAATCATAAGATAATCGAGTTGTATGTGACCAAAACAGTATCATTATATATCAAAAAGCACTATGGACAAAAATGAGACCCCACAGTAAACATGGTTCCCTACACACACCCACCCAACAGGAAATATCCATAAAAAGTGTAAGTTTTCCATATAGGAAAAGAGTACCTTGGATAAACCGGTTTAAAAAAAGAAATCCTCAGTCCTCAAGCTTTCCAAAAATCTTGCAGATTTTTGCTGAAAACTAAATACCCACTTCATTTCATGACAGGCACTAACAAGCTTGATTTCCTTTTTTATAAGTGTCATCAAACCCAGAAATATTGATTTTCAGTTTGGACTACTCACGTCAGATACAGCACTGTGCTTTCATGTAAAATTCATCAGAGAAATCATTGCAGCCTTCTGATTAAGTTCTGTATATATCTGCCTACTAATGAGTGAAATTACTTATGTCCCTCAGAAATATAAGTAGTTGTTGACTAAATATCAGCTTTTAGTAATCAAATGCAAATAATCTCTTCTCAATATGAAAATTGTTGCTGTTAATGACCTCTGGCAAACCACCCATATTTGCTGGTTTACACATATGCACTTAATATGATCCAGAGTTTTAAGAGAGAAGTAGAAAGTGGAACCAGTAAGTTACAAATAGCTCAGTAAAATCTTCCTGAAAGTAGACAAGACGTAAGGAGAACTAAATGGTTTGAGACCATGAAATAGCTGGGAAAATTGTGAGATGATTCAAAAAGAGATTTAAAACCTAGATATAATTCCTGACTGATAGATACTTTGTTTCATCATCGGAAAATTCCGTGAGGAAAGAAATTCAGCTCACATGGTGGAATGGGAACACCTCAGTTTGCTACGGAAAGCTGATGTGAAATGGTTCACACAGATGTGTCAGCAGATACAAGTTTGCACCAAGACAACATCTCTGAATGCATGATCTCACTGGCTATAAAATCACTTGCAATAGTGGGAGGGACAGGGAACAGGGAGGAAGGATGAGTGCAGATTATCTCATGGAGATGTTCAGAAATATTAATCAGGTTCAGCTACCTCACCAACCACTCTGGTTTGCACTAGAGAGTTTTCTCAGTACATTAAAAAAAAAACCCATATAACCAGAGGGGAATCAAATGAAGAGAAATTTGATTAGAACTGGAGCAAAGAGAGATGAGTGGCCTGTAATAGTGTCCAGCCACAAGACAGTCTATTACACATGAAATTTTTGCAGTGTAAAAGAAGCAAGTGGACTGTGTGAGATAGCAGGAGATAGGATCATGAAACCATCAGCAATTGTGTGCAGGTGCAGGATTAGGTAACCACCAGCAGTTGCACATAGCTGCAGGGAGAGGCTCTTTGTTCCTTATATTAACTGTGGTACCCATTATCTTTGGGATGAATTTGGCTAGAGACCCAGAGAACGCAGAAGATGCCATCTCAGCTAAATGAAGAGATCCTGTCTATTTTCTAGTAGTTTGTGTATGAAACAACTGGTTGCTATTCCATGGACTAGCTCCTCTCAAGGCTGTGATCAAACCCTAAAGCATTTCTGGAAAGGAAAGAAGAGATTTAAAAAGCATACATAGTTCCAGTAAAATTCCATGCCATCCAAAAATGTACTTGTTGGGGGCCCATTTCTTGCTGGTAGGCTGAGAGTTGAGGCAGCTGAGTTAAGGCTGGATGATGAGAACTCTTGTGAGTACCTGGATGAACACAAAACACAGAGAAGATGGATTTTAAAAGGAGTTTCATCCAAGTAGAAACTGGAATTTATCTTGCAGTGTCTCCCTGAAAATGTTGTTTCCAATCATTATTAAATGACTCAAAGGCCAATGGTGAAATCTGTTTTGTGAGCCCAGAGTTGTTTGCCACAAGCTGAAGTTAAAACAATTTGTGACAGTAGCAGCATTGCTATATCAACAGCCTAACAGGGTTTTATTAACACATCCACAACCTCATCACAGCCTGAATCAATCTCAGCTCAATCAGATATTGCATATTTTATAAGACAGACCATCATGGAGAGATCACCCAGGGTGTCTTTGCAGAGCAAGCAATAGGGCAGGTTTACAGGACTATCATGGGATTACTTTCAAAGAAATAACCCTAAAAGCTTGAGGGACTACTTCACACCCAAATCCCAGTGTGGAACACTATAAATTCCTTCCCTAAACTCCAATTTCAACCTAACCTCATAAACCAACTCTCGCTCCTGCTCGTGTCAAGCACAGACAGCCAAAGAAGCAGTGCCACACCACTCCACACCATTACAGGATTGTGGCATGGAGATTTTTTCCAATTACTAGTAATACATTTATTGTTGCTATATTTTGGCAGATTTTGTGGGTTTGGGGTTTTCTTTTTAGTTTTATTGTCTTGTTTGGTTTTTTTCCTAGTTGGAGCTTATTGTCTTAAGTACCAGTTTAGTTACTACCTGAGAGAGCCATTTGAATATGCAAGTTCCCAAAGCCAACTCCCTATTTTGCAGGTCATTCAGCCAAGTTTTGGCTATAAACCCAAGTCCCTGTGTGATTGGGTTATTCTCCCCTTTTCTGCTCCTCTCTCAGAGCACTTCCCAAATGAGAAGAGAAGCTTATCCAGGACATCTTTCCACGAGGTCTCTCCACCCAGCTCTTCCCTTCAGCTAGGGCATACTGCAGTCTGGTGCCAAAATCAGCAAGATGTAGCATGTGAAAAAGCACTGTTTATTTTCTAGGGGAATAACTGCAACCTGTCTTTTCACTTCCCCACCCTCCTAAAGGCTACAGACATCCCAAGCACCCACTCATATCTTTCCAACTACACTGAACTTTGCTGAAGTAGCCCACAGGAGGGTTCTGGGATTGGGTGTACACAAGAAGAGCTGTGTTCCACTTGAAATATCTGCAGCGCCCTGAAAATTTGATTTTTGTACCAAACTCTTTAGGAAATAACTATCTAGGATTCACCTATGGCAACATCAAAAGACAGATGGCTCATACAAGAGCTGCAAAACATTTTCTCTGTGAACATTTATACTGTAAAGCCTTGACTGTTTATTGTAGAGGTTAATGAAGCTGTGAAGAGAACATGGTCTTGCTGAGATGATTGCTTCTGGGCAACACAGAGCACCAGACATTCTTAATCCTAACTAAAGGCATGACAGATAGAACAATTAAAAGTGTTTCCAAACAAGCTTTAAGACACAGGGCAGCTGTAACGTGATTATTTTTTCTAAACCCCCTATCCTACAAACACTATCTAATTGCAGTGCCTAGTAGCCTCTGAATTCAACACTCTCAAAAAGATTTGCACTGCATTGCTCCTAAATCAGCCCAGTCCAGTCACATGACTCAGGCTCATACAGAAGCCAAAAAATCCCCATCAGAGAAAATTTTCTGCTTTTTTATTTATTTCTTGTCTCAGCAGCCAAAGATTATTTCTGAATGCTGTCTGGGAAAAGCACAAGTATTCAGAAAACTGTTGCTATCCAGTCCCCTTGGTAGCTCAATATTTTTCTTAAAACATCACAAAAGTTTTTTATCCTGCAGAGAGAGTCCATATGCATTCATGGCTGTGCACGTATATACACACACTGCTTGGGTAACTCTCCCATAAATATTTTCTCTGCTTTGGTATAATGTCATACAAAGGTGCATCATAAAATTCTCTTTGAGATCAGAGAAGTTTTGTTCTCAAGTATAGGGTTTGCCTTAGTCTGTCTAGATGCACAGAAAATCCAAAAAAGGAAGAGGGGATACAACCTTTATTTATAACAATCCTGGATATATTATTAAGCAAACAGAGAAAGGAAAAAAGAAATAAAAGTTTTTCCCTCTTAAATCTTCAAGTAATCATTAATCTTCCTTTATAGATCCTTACCTAGAGGAGCAGAACAGGGCCTCTACTAGATGCAGAAATTGGAGCTATGCCTAGAATTATATCATTCCCACCATCCCAGAATTACAGGCTAAACTCACTCAATAGATGTTGGTCAGTGAAAGGCAGGAAACTACATTCTTACCCTTGCAGATTCTACCTACTACTGGTGGACCATTAAGCATAACAAAATGCTTCCAACCCTTTTTTTTTTTTTCAGTTCATTCTTTTATATCTATTTTGCAAGTATGGGCTGCTCCAGCTCTTACTGGAGAAGCAGAGCAGAATTCAACATTCCTACTTTCAAACAGATATTAAGTCCTGATGAGCATTAACAAATGTAAATGTGCAGAAGTACCAAAAGAGGAACAGACTTACTTCACCAGGGGTTCCTGATGCTGCATGAGCACACCTGAAAATCTTCAGGAAGGACTTGAGCTCAGGGGGAACAGGCTTCAAGTGAAGGGAAATCTGTGCCTTGGGAGTTGCCTCAGACTCCATCAGTGTCTTTGAATCCAACAGGGCAAATCCTGGGACTTTTTCATTCATCAGGATGTTCATCAGTGACATCAGTTCAGGATGTCACAGAGCCTATCACTGGAATATTCATCTCTATCCATCTCAGCTCCTCTGCTGTGCTGCTGCTATATTTATCTTTGCTGCTGTCAGTCATTTAGGTGTCAGTTTGCTCAGAACAGGACTGACACAAACTGCACAGCTATCATTTTCTTAAAAGATTCTTTCTCCAGCTGTGCTTTACTTTAGCATTCCTTCAGCAGTGGTCTCTCAAAAGATTGTGTTTTCCCACAGACTGGGAGACACTGCTAGAGGAATATCAAGAATGTGCAATTTAAACACCTGGTCTCTTCAATTCATGGATTAACCAATCACAGAAAAATAAAACTGGCATCTGAGCTGCACACTGCTGTTGCTTTATGATGTATTTAATCCAAAATCCCTAATCTCATATTCCATTAATAGAATAAGCAAGATCATAATTTGAGGGAGCTCCAAAGACAAAAGCTTGCTGATTCTAGGTACTTATGGGATATTATTCCAATGAGAAAATTGAATAGATATGTAGAGAAAACTAAATAAATATATACAGCATTGCATTCATTTTACATGGAGATTTCTCAAAGAAAAAGATTTTCTTTTCTGGAGAGCATGTTGTTTTAGAGGTAGATTTTTCCATTAAAATATATTCTCTCCCTTCTTCCTGGCTCTTCTCCTCAGATTTTCTGGTTTTCTTTGCCCAAAGGTGTTGGCTCCTTCTCTGGCTTGGCCTTCTATGGGTTTCAAGATTATTCCAAGTTGTTTTTACACAGCCTTCTGGATCGTGTTAGGAAAAGGTGCTTTAAAAACATGTTAAAATAATGTTATTTTTAAATGGAGTTCAGAACTGACAAAGGCACTGGGCTGACTGACAATCCAATTTATTTCTATTGGGAATACATTACCAGGGTGCCAGCCAAAAGCAGGCAGAAAATGTTTCTTGACATTTCCACATAAATGGAAAGTGTTGGAACCCTGGAAGCTGAGAATTTCAGGCTTTCTATGCTAAAAGGCACTGACCCTCAAGCAAGCACTACATTTGACCTGAGGCCGTGGAAGAGGCTTCCAAAATTGAGTGATAGCACTGGGGTGGTGGGTCTGTAGTTTGAGTAGAAGTGTGTGATATCACAGGGTGCAAAACTTAGGATTTAAGGGTTTAGTATTTAGTAATATATAGAGAGCAAGATGGAGGATTTGGGGTGTTGGCTAAGTTATTCCTTCTCCTTCCTCTTCATGGGTGGTGTTTGGGTGGTGTTTTCAAATTGGGTGAAAAGGTCTGCATTGTGGACCACAGGTAGTTAGTTATTGGGTTAAAAGTAAAAAAAAATATAGGTGTCATCTCATTATTGGACAAATTATGCTTAAAAGACCTTGGAAAGAGTTAGAGCCATTTTCTACCTTGTCAGCTAGAGCTCACAGCTCATGAGACTGTACTTCAGATTAGAATTAATAAACACCTGAGTCCAAACACAAAAAACTGCATCTCCCCTGCTTTAATCCCAGCTCTAACAGGAAGAAAAGAAGATAAAAACTTCACAAAGCAGTCATTTACTCTGCACCTTGCACGTGTGTGGAGGAGCACCAAGGCCAGAGCCAAGCAGGAGAGGTTGTGCACAAGCTGCCAAGGAGCCCCTTCCTTCCTGCACCAGGGCTGGGAGCAAAGTGGAGGCAAAGCCCCCGGGCACAGAAGTGTCTCCACACACACCTCTACCTTTGGCCAAACTCATTTGGTGAGGTTTTACTGAAACAGGAGCTTGATCATCACAGGAGGTCAAGTAAAGGATGAACTTGTGCCCTGCTGGCTCTTGCTCAGGGGACAGCTTCCTCTGCTTAGTCTCACAGAGTTAAGCCATAACCAAATCTTGGCAAGACAGGTTCAGGCATGAAGACACAGAGCAGGAGGAAATCCAGCCACGAAGAGGGCAAATGGCAACAAACAGAACAGCCCTCACCAAGGCAATGCCACAATGTCAACAGAATGCTGCCCAAACCATCCTTGGGTACTCCTGAAAGCAAACTTGCTCCCTCCTGTCCTCTGCCATGAGTTTGGGCGATCAGAACTGGGATGTCACATCAGCTGTGACTTCAGCTGGGTTCCAGAGACAAAAAAGACTCAGCATTCCCTGAAGGTCAAGTCCCAAAAGGAGTTGTGCAGGTTTCACAGACACACAATAGCCACAGCAGGATAATGCTCTTGGCCATCAACTCACCCCTGCGGAAGAGAGAAAAGCACAGAAATCCCCTTCACACCCCCGGGTTTTTCAAGGGTGTGTTTCTTCCTGACTTGCCTCCTCTCCTTTCAAATTACACAAACCCCAACTTCCTCCCTGGCTCAGTGTTCAGTGTGTTTCATTGTGCCTTCACTGTTGTGAATTGTTTGCTAATTTCTGGG
Source organism: Trochalopteron elliotii (assembly GCA_024734555.1). Classification (NCBI taxonomy): domain Eukaryota; kingdom Metazoa; phylum Chordata; class Aves; order Passeriformes; family Leiothrichidae; genus Trochalopteron; species Trochalopteron elliotii. The sequence continues at coordinate 3,404,844 of JANPWX010000377.1, forward strand.
CAGCAACTCTGCTTTCCACACCACTGGGATTATGTAAAGGGGGCAGAGATGATACAGAGCCTTTGGACATTCACTTCTCAACAGGGGAGCTTGCAAAAGTTTGCACTGTGCTGAGAGCTCTGAATTTCCCCATACCACAACTTCAAACTTTTAAAAAGATTACTATCAACATTGCTATTAAAACACAGTTTATGCTCTCAGAAGAGGAGAAATCTGTGCTAACACAATAAACTTGTGATTGTTTTGAAAGCTTGAGTTGAAACATATAGCACTGCTAGCCCCTGGACAAAACTTAGAGACCTGATAGTCTCTGATGGCTCAAAGTGAGGAAAAAAAATACACTTTTTCAAATAAAACTGACCATTTTTTAGAAAACAGTTTACTAAGATATGAACACAGAGGGTAAGATTCAAGCCATATGATGAAAAACTCACTTCTTGATACTTCCTGAAGTCTCTTCCTCTTCCTGATCCAAACTCCATCAGTTCCAGTCCCATCAAAAGAGATATCCATCTTTCTCATTAAGGGGAAGCCATTGCCATGTCTAGCTCTAAAATTGAGCCTATATAATGCGTGGTAAAAAAGATTTTCTGCATCTACATGGAGAGCATGGACAATCAGCACTTCAAAATGTGATGTAAGGAAGGAACAACATATCCAGCTGCAGTAAACCCAGAAAAAAAGGGGTCCCACTCCCACAAAATTCCTTTGCATTGTTTCAGCAATTTTAAAATAGAGTAAAAATTTAAGCAATACAAATGTTTTAAATACAAATAAGTATTTGAGTTATTATGTCTTTTGGTTCCTGAGTGCATTTTCCCCACCACTGTCACATCCAAGGTGCAGCTCTGAGCCCCATGGCCCCAGCCAGCTCCTGTTGCTGTTCACAGAGTGCACAATCCCACGCTGTCCACCCAAGCCTCAGCCAGCTGAGGACTCCTTTTGGGCTCAGAGGCAGCTGCATGGCCAGAATCTCATACAATACTTAGCAAGAAAAGCTACTCCAGATAATCAGTGCATCTGACAAACAGGAAAAGGGTCACAGCTCTGAGAAATGGGTTCCCAGTGCATTCCCTTCACACACGCAACCTTGTTCTCCCCAGCTGAACAGCTGGGAGCCAGCTGAAATCTAAGAACCTCTCCCCCTCCAGACTGTGCTCTCTGTTCGGGGTTTAAGACAATTACACAGTTATTTGGTGTAAGAAAAGTCAGTCAAGGGGGAGACAAATTGTTTTATTTCTCACCCAGCTACATAATAGATTTCTAGGAGTGCTAACTCATCTGTCTTCCCACTATTTTACTTTCATTATAAGGTTGGGAATGGGAAGTCATTTTTCACGAGAAGGATCTTTAACTGGTTAGAAATTAAACTGCCCATATGGGTGCGTCCTGCAGAATGGAACATCTGTTATCTGGGGCCCATGGCTTTGGTTGCACCTTATTTATCATCACAGCAGGTCCTTCTCCAAACATAGCCTCACTCACCAAGCTCCCAAGACACAAAGACACGTGAAAAGCATGTGACAATGAGACAAAAAGATCCAAATCCAAAACTTCATTATAAAATAAGGTGGTAGAGTATCAAAAATGAGCAGCTGTGCTAAGAGAAACAAGACTGTCTCCCAGAGCAACCCCATCCTCCCAAGCTGAGTGGGCAGATGTGTCTTTCATCATCCCCAGCCTTTCCACCTCAGTACATCCTCCACTCTCAACTGCTGCTGCCAAGCTCCTGTCCTGTGAGTAATAAAAAACACGTGGGCATGCCCTGTGACCAGTCCCAAGAGGATCAAAGCCATCAACACCTCCACAGCCAGCTTCCTGCCCCAGCATGATGGTACATTTCACCATGATGACTGTCCCCATCACTGGTGAACATCCCAGGCCCTCAGAGGAACTGAGCTACAGAAGGTCTAGCTAAAGGGCAGGATTTTCCAAAGTGCACAACTTAGTCTTCCCCAATTCTCCTTCTGAGGCTGCTCAGAAGGGACAGGACACTGTTACATTTTTACTCCTGGTGTGTAGGGAACATTTTACTTTTTCTCAGTAACTTATCTATCTCTATTTATTTATTTTACTTCTTGTTACAGCAGGCAAATAAGTTGTGCTTCATCCTCTCAGATCTTCAGAACATGCAGTGGGTGTTTCATTGTGACCTCATGGGTAACACTTGCTGCCATAATCTTGTGCAGATCTCTGCACTCTGCTGCTGGCTGAAACAGAAAATTAGATTCTTAGGAAAAACAAACACATGGGATATATGCAACATTTCCCTGCAAGGATATTGCCACCATAACCAATTTGCTCTAATAGCAAACTTAACCACTGGTAAAAAGTTGCAAAAATAATAATGATTTTTTTTTTAAATCACCCTCTTCAGCTGCTACCTGTGAAAGTTTTGGGAGTTTTTACCCTTATAGTCACTCTTCTATTATGCTTTCAAATAGATAGCTTTAGGTTATTGATTTTCGTCAAAAAGTTGATGTTAGTAATAATCTGATTTCTCACTAGGGGATGAAATTTTAAGACTCATTCATGTCAATTCCATTTTTTTTACTGCTACAACTTCCTTTAAAGAAGAGGAAAGCACTTCATCTATGTGGCTTCAGAGGCAAAACATATTTCCAATACCTCTTTGCTTACATGTCATGCAAGCACATCTACCCTCTCACCCACTACAAAGACCTCTTCTTTTCCAGCCTCAGCTGAAAACATCCTACAGGATCCAGTGGTCCAGGGCTGCTTCCCTCACTGTTTAGCAAGAGTTGCAGTAATTGCCATCTATTTATGAGACTAAAGATCCAAACTGATTGCTTCCAAACACTAGCATCACAATCACCAAGAGTCCCCATAAGTAATTACAAGGATGTTATAACCCATGAAAGAATTAAAAAAATTAGAGGTTAAACCTTTTTGCACCAAAAGTTTGCTTCTTTCTTTTTTCATAAGCAAAAGAATCCCAGAGAGATACAGGCCAAATTATTTGGACCTTTCTGCCTCCCAACTTCTTAATTAGTAGAATTTCACAGCTATGGCTTAAAATACTGTCACCCTGACACTAGGGTGATTGACTTTGAATTTACTGAATATGAAAGGTGTATTTACTATATGAATTGCAGGTCTGTGCACTTCTGAATGACACTGGCATTCATCTGAATGTCAAACATCAGACCACTTTATAAACATGTTATTTAAGACTCACACTATGCCAGCAAACAGAGGCAGAGGTTGAAAACCTTCTCTACTGCAATTGTTTCCATTGCTGTCTTCATCCTCTATTTTACATCAGCAAAAGCTGGAAATTACAGAGCACCAAAGACTCAGGAGCAGAGTGCAGGGCTGTGAGAACAAAAAAAAAAAAGTAATCAAGATAAAAACCAGGATATTTATGGCCAGGAAAATCTATCTTACAGTAACAGGGAGAATTGTTTTCACAGCCCAACAACTAACTTCCGAGAACAAATCTCAGCTCAAATAAATTCACTGGTTTATACAAAAGTTCATAGCTTACACACCTGCACATACCATGACAGCTTCTCTTTCAAAAGGTACCTCAAATATTAGTCAAACACACTGCTCAGTAAAACAAGAGGCACGTCTTGGCCTATGACAACCTTTTATTAAAAACCTTTTCACATGTTAGTGCCCTGCTGAGAGAAGTAAACACCCAAGCACAGAGTTGACCACAATGATGTTTCCTCAATATTTCTATTTTTCATCCTGTCAACTTTTGGCCATTAAAATCAGTGTATACACACAAACAACCTGAATAAAAACCACAGGTGCAAACCTCTGTTTCCAAACCCCCTGGTACGGGTGCCACCAGACCAGGTTGCTCCAAGCCCCATCCAACCTGGCCCTGAACACTTTCAGGGATGAGGCATGCACAGCTTCTTTGGTGTTGCAAGTGTCTATCTAGGCTATAAAATGAATGAATATTCTTCAGGCAATGCTTCTGGGATCACTGAGAGACTTAACTCACAAACATTTCTCACGCTGTCTCTAGCACTCAAGCCAGCTTTGAGTTGGTTCATATATCTGCCAAAGCACAGGTATTGCCTTTGCTGGGGGGACTCATGAAATTCATTACCAGGACCTCGAGGATTTATTAGAATTTCTTTCATGAGGTCAAATCAACATGAGAGATTTGTGTGAGTTTCCACCCTTTGAGCAGCACTGGGGGTGTGGGGGCCCTGGCTCAGCTCCCCCTGCTAACACAACAGAAACCCAGTATCTGATCTTCCTAAAGGAACTGAGTCATGGTTTCAAAAACCCCATCCAAGCTTTACTGCTCACACCTGCACCGAGCACTCAGAGGCGTGTTCTGCACACATACCTTTGCCATCTCCTCAGCATCTTACTCAACACACATTTCCCAAAAGTACCCAGCTGGCAGCAGCACATTCCTCTGGAAGCCAGACCGTGCTGCAGTGTGGGATCACTCCAGGGAAGACAACTTGTATCAGCTGAGAAACTGACCTATATTTATTTACCTGCTTAACTTTGGGCACCCTTTGACTCTGTGTCTTCATTTGCAACAACCTGATCTGTTAACTACATCCCTGTGCTCTAACCTGCTAGGAAAACTCATTTTTAGTTCTTTACCACTAAGTGCATAATCAGGTCTTTCCCTCTACTGTGTATGGGGATGGGTGGAGTGGGTGGAAGACTGAAAGAGGGGATGTATTTTTTTAAATTTTTTTTTAAGAGGTGTGATGTGATTTTTATTGTATGACTATTCACCTGCTTTCTGTGACCTCCTAAGCATATTTAAGAGGGAATTTGACACTGCAACCAAACATGAGGCTGGGGGAGAAGTCAGCTAACAAAAACCACATGTGCTCAAGCATTTTGCTTTGCCTTGCTAATATTGAAGAGATTTGTTTTGCTCGGTAAAGCACTTGAATTTCAGCTCAGTCCTGCAGGGAAAAAGCTAATCCTCAAGTTATGGCAATACAGGGAGTTGATATGGGGAAGGAAGGAGGGGGCCAGAGAACCACGGGAAGGAGAAAGGAAGGATTCAGCATTTTAGCCTGACCTGACTCCAGGTTCACACGAGAAGAGGTGAAGCTGCAGCTGTCATGCCAAAGGGAAATGCAGTCATTTATAAACCCAAGGAAGTCTCCTGGGAAAGAGAAGTAACGGAAAAAAAAAAAAAAAAAAAAAAAAGCATTCCTCAAAACTAGAGCTAAGGGCAGGTTTTTCCCACCGTGTGAGAGACCCAGTGCAACCAGACCAAATTCTGGCACTCCTCTCAGTGCAGCTCTGGCCAAACTTCCTCCCTGCCCCAGCAGGAGCAGATGCCACCAGCCTTTTCCACATCATCTCTGCAGAAGGCTTCCTCCAGTGTGAGAAGCTCCATCATCAAAGCACACAAATCCATCCCTTTGCTAACACAGAAAAGGTCTCATGGGAACAGCTACTGTCCAAAGTGGCTGGAGGCTGAGAAAAAAACCCAAATTTTATTTTGACTCTCCTTCCCTCCCCCCATCCTGAGTATCATTTTCATTCGAGGTTTGACTCATATCTGCTTTTGGTGAACATGTGAAAATTGTTGTCTGTGCAGCTGAATGGGGAATAACCATTACGAATATGCATGATCTGATATCGGTATCTCTTCAGGTATTTCAGCACATCTCAGAGGTGAGAGAGTGAAGCAAGACTGAGCACTCAGGAGGTTAACAATCACAGCAAACAGCAAATCATTCAGAAAAGCATTTGATCAACACAGAGACAGAAAATTGTATAGCAAACTGCTCTGTGACCTATAGCGCAGAACAACTCAAATTGCAAGAGGGGCTCATGGGGAAGGAAGAAAAAAAATACAGTCAGTAGGATTCCCAGGCTAAAATAAAAACTACAGCTGCCAGCTGGTTTGTTCACACTGAATATCCAAACTGGGCTTTCTGCTTTCTCTAAAACTCATTTCATGAGGAAAAATAAAATTGGGATAAAAATAAAATTCTTTTCTTATGGCAGCTACTTGGGCTCATGGTTTCTGTGACCTGCCATTGAGAAAGATGTGATGGGAACGCTCCTCCTAGTGCTAAGTGCTCTGGCAGCGAGTGCTTAGCCTGGCAGGGGAGCCCAGGGTTTCACCAAAGGGCAAATTATATCCTGCTAATTGAACCAGCATAGTTTTAGAATCTCCCCATGAGCCTGTCAGGTTTGTGCATGGGCAACTGTGAAGATCTTAATGGACCTGGGAGGCTGAATCAAATAGAAAGACCAGGCAAGAGCAGAGAAAATGGGACACAGCGGGAGGGTATCAAATCCTTTTGGGTTAATAACGCACCTTCCCGGGATGTGAAGCAGATGCCCAGAACTCGGGGCTGTGTTAGTTAATTACCGTACATGAGAAAAACCCAGCAAGGCTCCCAGCACACACAAAGCTTTGGCAGAAAGAGAGGAGGGGCAGGGGAAAGAATCCAGCCCCCCCCCCCAGCAATGCAATTAATACATTTGCTGCAGCTTTGTGTCACGTTCCCTCAGCAGCACTCAGCTCCAGTTGTCAGCATCTGTCTGGAACGAGCTGCTCCACGCATGGAGAGGCAAGGGATAAGATTTCAGGAAGGGCTGAAGTCCACTGCTAAGGGATTCGTCCCATATAAATTGCCTGTCAGCTACAGCTGAAGCACAATGTTGGCTGCCCTTCTCCTGGTGAGTAATAACAGGACTTTGCTGAATACAGAGGTACCTGACTTCCATGGAAACCAAAGTTTAGTTCCAATCTGATGAGCAGCTCGCTCAGTAAAAGGCAGCTCACTTACTTGTAAGAGGAGGTACCAACAACGAAACATAAAAGGGGACTTAAAGGAGTGCCTCTGCTTTTGCTCCTGAATCATCTCTTGACTCATCAAGAGTACTCTGCAAGAGTACAAGCAGAAATGCAACAGCAACACCTGAGTGCTGGTAAAAATCCTGACAAAATCAAGCATGTGCACAGAGAGGCAATTCTTTTTTCTGAGCATGAGGAATCAGAGCAGAAAAAAAAAACAGATAAAAAAGGATTTTTTTAATTGTCCCAGATGTACTCAGTAGAGGATCTGAGGCCCAGAGAAGCTAAAGAAGTCGCTCGAGATGAAATAAAGGGTTGGAAGGTGGATCTAGCATATAAATCCATATGTTATTTGAGCCTATTCAGTACTCTAACCCTGCTTTCTCCCTCATATGGTAACTCATAAATAGGCTTGGGTGTATACTTCATAACACCATTTATTACATACATACATCTTCCAGCATAGGCAGCCAAGCTCCTTGTGGGATTTCACTCCTGTGTTTAATTGGCAGGCCTGTTTGTGGAAACAACAGGTGCATTAGAAGGGAACAGAGAGCACATTCTCACGTCACAAAATATGTGCTGCAAACCGTGTTATAAGAGACTAAGCCAGGGAGCAAACACAAAACCATCCAGCACCGTGCAGTCCCTCCAGATGGCCAGGAGCCCGGGGAGGAGCTCCATGCCCTCCCAACCAACAGCCTGGGATGCCCTCAGGCTGCCCACACAGGCACTCGAGGAGAGCTTGAGTCATTTGCACCATCTTTTCTTTACCTCTCACACCTCTCCTCATCAGTGATCAATCCCAGAGAATGAGTAACAGGGCTTTCATACTGCATTCACTTCGGCCAAAAAAAAAAAAAAAAAGTACCAGAAGGAAGAAGCAATTATTTGGAGAAGACTGTGGCTAATGTGGAATGTCCACATCACTGCCCAAACATTGTTCCTGACTCCTTAGTCCTTTCTGCTTGGTTTGTATGAGGGTAAGGAGCATCTGATGCTACCAGTCTGTGCAGACCCACCTATACCTCAAAAGATGCAGGTTTGTGATAGGGACTGGAGAGAAAATTGTCTTTTAATATCTTCCTCCAACTCATTTTGATTCTGCTACCTAGTGCAAAAATCTGGTCTGATTATGGCTGATTCCAAACCCCTTTAAAGGAACAGCCACATTAAAACAGCTGAAAATTTCCCTTGTTCTCACCTTACCAAAATGATTTTTTCTTATTAAATTTGATACAAACAAAGAGAATGACAAAAATGGAAAGAAATTATCTCCATTGATCCAAAAAAAAAAAAAAAAAAAAAGCTCATGGAAAACTCTGGGCCAAAGAAAAGGTGACATCTTCAAACTATGCATGTGACTGACATCTTCTCTTACCAGACCCAGATAGGAGTGATGCCTATAGGAGTGTTTAAAATTAGTCTGGGTAACAGGACTGCTGCTACTGTTGTTGGGAACCATCCTATAGCCAAATTTATTTCACTCAGTATGTTCTTCCTGATGTTCAGCCACAGTCTGTCTCTTTGTTTCATTGTTAAGAGTGCCCGTACCTCTGTACCACTCAGTGCCTCCCTCTTGGGAGTTTTTACCCTCAATAATGTATAGTTTATTTATTGTGACTAATGTATAGTGTATTTACTGTGACTCTTCTCACAAATGTAATCATGGCAAGGGTGAAAAGGGTTGGGACAGGAAGATAAAGCTTATCATGTGTATCTTAAGCCTCATCTCTCACTCCAACAGAGAGGTACTTTCTCATCTGAAGACTAAAGATACCCAGTCTGACACAGCAGCTTTTCAACAATCCCAGGAGGCAAAACAACATCTCATGAAACCTGGGACTACATCCCACTCCAAAGGACAAAATGACACACTCTAACAGGATTTTACCCTGTGCAGGACTCAAGTCAATCGTTTTTCCCTTGAAAACAAGCTGCAAATAATTGGATAAGCAGTCTCCTATTTCCAGGGTTATAGACCAACATACTTGGAGTTGCTCCAGCTCTGCTGCTGTGATAAACTCAGTTTATATTATCCCTTCTGCACACACAGCTCACAAAGAGAAATTGGATTGCTAAAAGCAAAGCAAAGGTAAACACCAGTTTTGGAAGTTCCCCATGTGCTATCCAGGATTCCTCCCCACTCAGTGGTATGTTGGTTGATTTTTAGTACACATTCTTCTCTTTGCTGAAACATCCAACTGCTGTTCAGGAAGACCCAATTATGGAAAAGAAAACCTGCCACAAAAATACACAGTAAATACATACAAAAACCATTTTACAATGGCCCCAGGTCAGTCACACCTTCCCAGGATGGAATCATCCCCAGCTGTGTTATGGTTGTCCAAACCACGCTGCTGGTCCCAGTTAGACAAAAAACTCCTCAAGGCTCGAATCGACCTCATCTAAGTTTGTGCAGATGCCAGAAGGTTTCTCACATTCAGCAAACTGTTTCCCTTGGACAGAAGCCTGACCACACTCTTCATCCACCACTGCAACCCCCAGGGTGGGTCCCTATGGGGTGGACACCATTGTCTGTCCCCAGGAGCTGTTCATACCAACAAATACTGATTCAGTCCACCAGGCCAGTCTTCCTGACACTGGCTTTCAAGGGGGCCCTAAGACAAGGATAACATAAAAAAAAGAATTGCAAAAAAGAATGTTATCCAATAATTGCCAAGCATTCAAACCCTTTCTTGAACAAGTCTTGGAATATTTTTCCCCTGACTCAATTAGAAAGCTGCTGTCATTTTTCCCTGCCTTTAGCATCTCCCTTTGGTTTCTCCTTCCAAGGTAAGTTGCAGCATAAGCTGGCAGCCCCTGCTAACAGGAAAAAGAGCACACTCTGTGATCTTAGAGGGGTTTGGACTGGTGATTTCCTCTGAACACTGCTATGGAGAAGCTCTCTTCAGGTGTGTTGTGCTGGACAGAGAGGCTCTCTAAGATAGGGAGAAGAGCTGGTATTTAAAGTGCTTAAAGCCAGAGGATGGCACCAACAAATTGGTCAAACAACCCAGGGATGAGGCACCAAGAGAGGTTTTGTAGCAAAGGTGGAAGTCTTCCTTTCTGAGTTTTGGGAATAACTGCATATATAGAGTTATACCTCAAATGCCTCCATCAACACACAGCAGCAGTTTTTTAATTTCTGGCTTTCTGAGAGGAATGCATTTGGTTTTGGCTCCTCTGTTCTGTCTGCTGGGTGAGGAACCTGAAGAGGAGCTAAAGGCAGCCAGTCTGGAACAGCCACCAGATGGGCCGGCCCCAGAGCTGCCTTCTTCTGGGGCAGGCTGCATGCTCCATGGAAATCATTCCTGCCAGGCTGCCCCAAAGTTGTCTTCCAAGTTCCATACACACAGAAAAACTCCAGGAAGGTGCCTCAGTCTAGCCAGGTTGTTCTGGGTGGCTTTAAGTTCTCCGTGAAGCCCTCAGGGCAGTGGTAGCCCAAGGATTCTCCAGCAAATGGGACCCTTTTATGGGAAAGTCTAGACTTCCTAATGACCTTGGAAAAGCAGCCAAGTGCTCCTCCACCCAGCCAATCCTGCCTGCAGGCTGCTGTCTCTGTCCCACTGCCTGGGGAACCCTTCTCCTCCCATTGCTTCATATTCTGCAGCTGCTTTTGGTCTTCAGTGCAACAAATCACTTTTTTTCACGGACTTTCCTCCCCTGATACTCCATGGTTAACATAATAATTCCATATCTCCATCACCAAACAGGTACCCTTGAAGGTACCACACTTCATGCTGTTGACTAAACACATTTATTTTCTTCAAAAAAATAAATTCAAGTAACTAATACATTTCCTGACTCATTTCTACATGCACCTTGCAACATTTCCCCTTTGCCACCATTAGCTACACAGCCAGCACAACTTCCACTACTGCTCCCCTCCTCACACAGGTCTCAGACCAACTCCCACCACTCCCTCCACACACTTCTGGTAGGTTCTACTCCCCTCTCACCTCCTCAGCAGCACACTAGATCAATTCTCTCAGCTCCAACAGGAAAACTAAAGAAACCAGAATGCAAAAAACCCCTTTGCAATCTTCCCCTCAGCACCCTTGACCTTTCATTCCCTATCCATGGGCTTCTAACACAAACCACGCAGAGCAGAACCAATAGAATGGTTTGGGTTGGAAGGAACCTTAGAGATCATCTCATTCCAACCCTCTGCTATGGGCAGGGACACCTTTTTCTAGACCAGCACCCCAAAGTGCTGTGGATGGTGCCTCTGCACATGTACAGGACACATTCTCACATAAACCCCTCTGCACTGAGTGGTCCTGACCCAACTTTTAAGGAAGGAGGAAGCTCTCCCTGCTCTCCTCACACCTCCTGGCTGTGAGGCTGCAAACCTCCACACACAGCTCCCCTCTCTGCACCTTTAAACCTGCTGAATGCTTCAGTTCAGCCCACGAACAGAGTGGTTTACTCTAGTAGAATTTAATCAGAGGCACAATTTTTTTGGCTGTTCCAGCTCTCTTGAATTATGCTCCCTAATGAGGGCCACCTGAAGCCCAAAACAGTGTCTGAGCACAACACAGTGCTCTCTTTTCATCGTGGGCTAACAAAAAAAAATAATATTCTGAGTATTTCTCGCTCACAGATAAACTTGGCCATTGCACTAAGGAAATTAAAGCAAATAGAGCCAGTCTGTCAACTGGAACACTCTGCCTGCTGCCTGCCCTGGCTGTTACTTTACATGGGCCTTAAATTAAATGTCAAATAGTGTTTGGCACAGGAGCCTTGTGACTGCCCTTAGAGAAAATCTGACACCTTTGCTAACTGTTTCCCACTTCTCTCTACTGCTTGGCAAGGGGTAGGGGAAGTACAGACCATCTTGCTGCTCTCTATTTTTTTTTCCTTTATTTTTCTCCACAAAGAATGCATGAAAATAAAGAAATGTCTTGTGTTTATTCAAAGTGACTGCAAGGACTGCGGTGTAAAGTGACATCAAGCACAATTTGGGACATTTCATTTGTCTTCCTGGCACTTCCACCCCCCTTAAACCGACATAACAAACATACACCAGTGCTTTCTCAACTCTACCTGCTCCAGGTTTCAGCATTTTTGACTCTGAGTTTTAGCATCTTTTAGCAAAACAAAAGCCCAACAGCTCTACCATGTAAGGTCACCCTGTCATCTTGCAGTGCCAATACACCTGTGCCAACCTGGTGAGTCCCCCTGCCACAACTTTACGAGCACCTGGATGTTCCTTCCTGCTGCATGGCCAGGAGATAAGCCATGCACAACACACTGGAGACCTCCCAGGAACTGGCATTCCCTAACACTGGGTTAGGACTGGGCTTTGAGACAGCAGTTGGGTTATTATAACAAAACAGCAGTGACAACTGAGCCACAGCAACTCTCCATGAGCACACACAGAGCCAAAGGGAAATGGAAATGGGACTGCACCCAGCTGAGACCACCCAGGCTGCCTGCACCATGCCAGTCTTTGTGTCTGTCTTGATCCCCCTTGCCATTCTCTAGGCTGAGGCACCAATCCAAGCAAACCTATACATCTGCAAGGATGCAGGATTCCCTCTGTCCCATCAGGAATTATTGAGGAACAGAAAGTGTTTAGCAGGACAATTCATAGAAGCAGAGCACCTGCTGAAAGGACAAAAGCAAAGCCAAGTTATCATTAAGTGTCTGGATCTTGTTGCCTTGTGTTTGTCTTTTACACCAGAATTGTGTTTTCCTTCAGGGTCTGGAAGGTTCTGGTGCGTCTCTGCATGATAAAGAGGTAACTGCCAATGGCCACAGACTGTGTAAGTATATACACATATTTTAAATTCAACTGAAGACTGAGTACACTGTTCCTCATACACACCTGGAATCCAGTTTGGGTTCACACACACTTCATCTCCACCCTATTGCTTTAATCCCTGCAGAAAGTTCCTGGCAGCATCAGTGAGGGTTTCAGCTCTGCCTCTGTGCTCTGGGAAGTTCACACTGAGCTCAGAGTGCTGCTGCAAGGGCTGTGAGAAGATGAGCCTTTCCCATGGACTTGTTACTATTCCATGTCTGCACCCAGCTGGAGCTCAGGAGCTGCAGAGAGGAAAAACAGGAACCAATATATTTATTGTTTTAACCCCTCACCTCCCAGAAAAAAAAGGGAAAAAATAGAAGTAGCCTGTGGGTTGAGGTGAATTCTGGGCAAAGGCTGAAGGGATGTGAAGGGGAGGTGGTGAGTGGAAAATATGAGGAAATGAGAACCAAGAATAGGATCACACTGGCAGGCAGAACTTATACAGTGATGATGGTGCTGGGTCTGTCCTGAATTTGTTCCTGCCCCTGTGGAAGGAGGAAAGATTGCCAGGGATGGGGAGCACAAGGGGCTCCTCCTCTTTTGTGGAAACTCCTTCCTCAAGACAAAACCGTGTGCCAGTCAGACGTTCAAGGGATGTGTGAAGCTGAAGGTGCCTGAAGGCAAAGGCATAAAAGTGGCTTCAAACTCTGCACTCACCTGCAGCAGGGAAGGCTGAGCTCTTGAACTAAGCTGAAATACATTTGTTTAGTCAGCAGACCCTTTCATCTATGTAACTTAGCTGATATGCACAGTGTTAAGTACTACACACTCCAAATCATAAGCCTGATGCAGAAAAATCAAGTGACAATTATCCAAAGGTTCTCCAGCAAGCTCTTGGAGCTGATGAGGGAGCTCAGACTGGTAGACACCTACCACTTGCCAACACTTCACTATCAAAGGCAATCTCAAAACACATTTCTTCTGCTCAGCAGTTTTTTGCTATTACAGAGAGAGAGCACAGGATCATCAAGCAGCACAGTGACAGCTGACTGGAAACACAGTAGAAAATAAGTAATTTCTTCTTCCTTTCTTTTTGCTCCCCCAGGCAGCGTGTAGGTCTCTGTGATATCCTCTGCTGATGGGTCAAGCATAGCAGGAAAGACCCTCAGTACTTCCTATGCAAAAGGGAAGCCTAGTGGGATAAAAGAGATGCTCCACTTTTTCTCATCCTTACCTCTCCCGCCATATTTTCCAACACATAACTCCTTGTTCTGAATGAACTCCTGAACTGCTGCAAGGCTCTGCTTAATTTCCTACATGCCCCCGAGGCCTCCCGGGGCTTAAAAGAAAAAAAAAAAACCTTTGGAAATGATCAAATGTAGTGGAGGGGAACTTCCATCCTGTGAAGTACAATTATTTGTAAACTGCTGTGCAATCAGTGCTGCCTGGGCACAGCAGGAGCTGAGGGGAGTGTGCCATGAGCTGTGCCTGTTACATTCAGCCTGAGCCCATGTGTCCACTCTCCTCACCAGCTGACTGAGCTGCTAGCACTGGGTAGTGTCCATCTAATGGGAGAGAATAGTCTCATCAAGAAGGGGGTTAGAGGCGCAGAGCTGTGGGAGTGCAGCACAGGGTGGTATGTAGCCCACCTTCCCAACTGCAGTTGTCTCTCCATGGAAAAAATCCTCTTAACTCCAGATATTTTGCTCAACTAGTGACAGACACTGTTGTGAGACACTTCTCCTCCAAAATATCAGTCTCCATCTGAAATGCAATGCAGGAGCAGGAAAGACCCCTCCAGCACCAGCCCCTGCCAGCCCCATTGCTCCAGGATCCACAGAAAACACAGAAATTTTCACACCACATTTCCACGAGAGCCGTGAGTGGTGCTGCACAGACAGAGGGTCATCACTGGAATGCAAGTGTGGGCAGAAGAAAGTTTGGAAAGAGAAAAAAATGCCTCTCCTGCCATCAACACTGCAGCTGACAGAAGGGGAAAACAGGAAGAAGGATGCCAGCTGTTTTGATAGCTGTTCTCAGTTTAATGTTTCCTCCAAGGTAAATATACTCTCCTCAAGGAACAAGATCATAATTGGGCCTGTGAAAATTTGCCTCTCAAAGCACTAGAAAACCCAGAGTACTGTACCACACAGCCAGGAAGGAAAGGCAAAGATAGAAAATGCTGCTTGAGGGCTAAAATATATTAAGACCTGACAGGAGAAGAGATATCCCACACAGCCAGGGAAGAGTCATTGGAAGAAGAGCCAACAACAATTACTGAGGTGATGTCTCAGTCTGTAAGAGAGGACTAGAGAAAAGCCTGGAGAGCAAGCTGACTCGTATTTTGCAAGAAAGGCCTCAGCCCTGATCGTGTTTCACTTGCTCCACGGGAGGGTTGGCAGTCCACAGCTGGGCCAGACTGGCAAAGATCCACCAGCATTTATCCAGCCTTGCCCACTGGCACTGGCAGCCAAGAGCCCGACCATGGGGACTGCAAGTATTTACTGCTGTGCAGGGCCAGCCCTTTACCACTGCAACAACAGAGAACCTCAGAATGCACATTCTCTCCTAGCACCTATGGGTAGCAAAGGATTTAACTAGAAAATGCTAATCCCTCTTAATAAGATGACCTTTATGGTCTGTACTTTGCTAGTTTTAATGAGCCCGCCTGCAAGGGTTGATTGATTTACTTGCCTGGTGCTCTTAGACTCAAATTTATTATAATTAAGTTGTTAGTTAAAGAAGTTTGCCTTGCTCGCCATGCTTGGGACCTCAGGTCATTATTATTAGACTCTCACATGCATCACCCCCATCATTCTGCATCTAGAAATTAATGAGAGATTGGCAGTGCAGCTCCCCTCCCCTCCCCGGCCCTGCCATGGTTACTTTGGCAGCAGAGGGGCATGAGCAAATGGAAAGGCAGCATGGAATATGGGTTTCTGTGCAGAAGAGAAGCATCTGACTCACAAAACCTCTTGGAGCAGAGCAAGCAAAGGTGTGGGCAGCCCTCCAGCTGCAGGCACTGCCTGCTTTCATGGCACCCAGGGGCAGGGAGCTGACTGCATGGTGATGATGCACAGAGCCCGGGCAGATTTCCCTGTGCTGGATGAGGGAGGAGGGCTGGAGAATCATGCCTTTATTTACCTAATCAGTAAAACAGCTGTTTCCCCCTACCCCGTCTAGAGAATAATGGGGCATTATGCTCTCAGTGCAATAAAGGGGCTGTGCTCCCACAATTACATCACAACTCCAGGCAGAGCCAGGAACAAAGCTCAGGAAGCCAAGGATTCAGCTCAGGAGAAGCCAGCAACAATGACTGAGGTGATGTCTGCAAGGCACAGACCTGGGGAGGACACAGGACACAGATTGCTCATGTTTGGTGAGCTCCACCAGAGGCCAAGGGCTGGCAAACAAACCTGTTCATGCCTCCCTGCACCCCAGGGACAAAGTCCCAGAGTCTGTATCCATCAGGGAGCAACTACTGCGTGTCCCAACCCTCCTTTGAGCCACCAAATGTCTTCATTTCCCCACTGGCACTGTGTCTCTTTCACAAAGCACACAGATGCATGAGCTTATCACTGCTGGGCTCAGCCTGGAGCTCCCTTGCCATTGAGGGTGTGTGACATCCAGATTATAAATTCCTTTGGACACACACTGTATTTTTGCTGCTCTGTTTGAAGTGTCCCTACCCTAGTGCCAGCTTAATCAGTGATTAGATTTCTCAGCCATTACAGCAAGCAAATAACAAGATTTCATTGTTAAGAAATAACAATAAATAATTTTCCAGAGACATTTACCCATCTTCCGACCTGGCCAGATGCAAGCCAGCTCCAAAAGTGAAGTTGTGTAACTGGATTATGCAGTGCCCTCTGCAAGCTAATAAATTCTGCTCAAGTTAACTCTGGCCACGTGGCATTTGGCCAGGTCAGCTCACAGCAGGTCAGCTCAGAGCTTGGGTCGAGAGAGCTCTTGCAGGGAGGAACAGGCTGGGTAAACCCTCTGAGCACACTTTGAAGGTGGATTAAGCCAAGGCACAAAAGGGTTTGCACCGTTCACCCTATGGGAGTCTGTTGAGGGAGGAGGACAGAATGTACATGAAATGTGTGCTAACTGCACTGTCTGACAGCTCCAACAGGAGTCATCTGGCTCACCATCACTAAAACATCTGTTTGCATCCAGGAAAGTGGCTACATCAGCATATTTTGACACAGAACTACCAGTTCACCATACCCAGTATCATCCAGAGAATGAGAGGACCCTTGAAAGCAGGCAGAACTCGAGGAACAGAGCAGCCAGACCCAACTGCCCTATAAAATTCCTGAAGGAATCAGACCTGTGAAATTGCCTGCAAAGGTGAGAAACCCAAGGAAAAGCCCAAGCAGAATTCCCCTGGTGTGCTTTTGGTTTGGACACCCTTCTCTGAATGAAGCAGTCAAGATCTCAATCCCTCTTCTCTTCTAATCCAGTCATGGGGCTGCATAACCTTTTCTGTGACCCTAACTGAGGCAATGTTTTAATGAGATGCTCTGGGCCGTGGTTAAGTCTGCAGACATGTTTATGCACCCTTCGTGAGGAGACGGAAATGATGGGAATGAGTCATGACAGGTGATGGAATGACTCAGCCATCCATCCACCCGCTTTCCACCAACTGTATCACTTCTGACTGCAATAAATTGCCCATATAAAAATAATGGGCTGTTAAATTCCAGGGCATCTCTCAAAGTCACAGACTCCTATTTCTAGGATGGTATTTTCAATAAGCAGATTTATTTGAGAATTGGAAAAAAATGCTCCCTGGCACATTTAAGCCCAGTGCAAGCACTAGTACTGCTATTTAATTAATTAGATTTTAGCTTTATGGACTCCCAAGTTAGTCCAGCTCAGAGCAGGCAGAGAAATACAGAGACCCACAGAAATGTGTTGCCAGTAAGGTGAAGTTCATAATCAGGCTTAACTATCACACGTGTTAATGGCTGGAAAAGCTGTAACTATTAGTTCATTTCTGTGCTTTATGAGATGTATTTACATGTTAATGACTATAACAAGTACAGGAATCTCTCTGAAAATTAAAACATTCCTGTAGAGAGGTAGTGAGGTCCAACAAGGCTGACAATGTGCTAAGGCCAACAAAGTCATCAGAAAAAATGAAAAAATGTGTTACAGTCACTCATGTGATGAATATTCTGGATTTCAGTAGCTTTTATGGACATCTCTCCTGATTCCAGATGAGATTTTGTGAGCATGCTATAAAAAAGTAGCCACGAGTTATTAAATTTATCCTGACTGGTTATTAAGGATGGTGAACGACAATCAAGGGAAGGTACTGGCCCAAAATTTCTTGGAGTCAAGGAGGACTCATGCATTTTCAAGGGAGGAAGAAAACCTCCTTGGTGTTTATAAATGAGAAAATAAAATCCATGTCTATGGCAGGTGGTGCTCCAAAATCCTCTATACCACACTTGAAGTATGTTTTTCAACCCCTTTGTAGTGATGCCCCAGCCAAACTCTCAGTGGTTGCCCACTTTCTAACCCAGGTCAGCTCCTCGTTTTCCTGCCAGGAAAAGACATCAAATAGTGCTGCTGTATTTCTTTGAACAGCACGTCCTACCCAAGACAAAACAGCAGAAAAGCTCACAGTGCACCTCAGTGCCTCCTTTAATGGCTTCAGTACTCCTCACTCACCAAGTGCAGGTTCACTGAGGATTTGTCTGTCCAACACCTCTCAAAACACCTTAAAATCTCTCAGCTTATCTCAGGGCAGAGCGTAGTCCTTACAGTCATTTCTTGGGTGAAAATTTCCATTTCAGGGGTGGCTTTCCCCTGAGGTCAACACATCCATCTTCCTGCTGTCCTCACCATCCACCACTGTCATTTTCAGGTTCAGGTCCAATTGAGCAGCAGAGATTTTCTGTTGGTTCCATCACTGATGCAAAGGCAAACTTCATCTGCAGCCATGCTTGATTTCTATTCTGGAACACAGTTCCCTCTGCAAGCCTGAAACATCCTCCTTTAGAAGATATTTTCAAAGCACTCTTGAAATCCCTTTAATCTTACCCTGCTGTGAAATAAAGTCCATGATGTCTTTCCCTGCCTATCTGAAAAGCATTCTTGCCAAGAGAGTTCACGTTAGTCTCCCACAACACGTGTAACTGAATTATGCTTTCAGAAAGTTGCTGTATTGATCTCTCTACTGATAAAAGAAGGCATATTTAAAGACATTTTTTACTACTGACATGACTGCACAATAAGAAGAATAGGATAAAAAAACTTGTTCTTCTTTGCTAGCAGAGAAAGAGAATCCCTTGACTACTCTCACAACGGAGAAAAGCAGATCCTAATGTAAAACCAATGCATTAATCATGTTTGATTAGGTAAACAGCAACTATGCTACTGTGGTGGCCACATGTCATTTGTAATATAGACTCTCTGGTCTGGTTAAATGAAAACTAAATTGGGCTAAACAACTAACTCCACTGTCTGCTTTCAGGCAGATCCAAGGGGGGAGATTCTGCTAAAGGCAGTTGTTTATTTTTCCATCCTAGCTGAAGTTAGTTTATATATTTGTGTTTACACATAGCTAGGTATGTACATTAATGATGGGCTGTGTTGATTAAAAGGTAGGGTTGAGCTGACCAACAAAATAAGCATGGGGAGAGGAGGGGAGGGTTGGATCCCAGCCCAGGAAGATCTATGAGGATCTCCCTTGTGCAAAAAAGAGATTGTGCCAACTTTGTGGTCAGCTGCCTAAACCATACTCTGCCTTTAATCAATGCATTTATTTTAAATTCCCCCGACACCTTGAACTCCCCAATTACAGCTCCAATTCTGACAGATCAGACAGACTCAGTATCTAAGGCTAACCCAAGCCAGATCCAAACCCAAGCCAGATCCAAACCCAAGGTGTTTCTCAGCCCATGGACATGCTCATCCTTCCCTCCTCCAGCTTTGTCTCCATGACCCCCATGCCCATGGCACCAGGACTCCCAGCAGAGCAGTGGGTCCCAGTTCACACTCAATGCTGTGGCTCAGGGACAACCAGACATCCCACCTGCCTCTCCAGCTTCCCACCCTGGCACCCAGACTTTGGGTCAGGGCTGCCACACACATTCCCCCACTGTGCCCTCCAGCCCTGGGGCAATGCCAAGGACTCCCGTCCACTGAGGTCAATGGAAATTTTCCTTTTGGCTTGAAGGAGTCTCCTAATCCTCAGGGGTGGACATGGGAAAAGAAGCCAAGTTGGAGAGAAGCTGACCAACACAGGACCTTCTCTTCTTCCAGAATCAGCTGCCAGTCCTTTAGAGACACACTCATGCCCAGATTATCTTTCCTTATTACTCCATCATTTTTTCTTCCCCACCTATACCGTCATCTAAAAGATTATAATTTTCAATTCAAAGCCTAAAGAATTCT
Source organism: Trochalopteron elliotii (assembly GCA_024734555.1). NCBI lineage: Eukaryota > Metazoa > Chordata > Aves > Passeriformes > Leiothrichidae > Trochalopteron > Trochalopteron elliotii. Next base: position 3,424,781 of record JANPWX010000377.1, read on the forward strand.
TCCAGATAAAAGTGTTTACTTCCCTATAAAAAACTGGGAACTCTGGAAGACAGATTATTGTTGTAGTAGAAGATGAAGCTATTAATATTCCAATAAATTCACTTTTCCTTGAAAGTATCTACCCTTTTTCTCTATTTTGACACTTCAGCATCATCTTTGGCAGAAAAGGGGAAATGCTGCTGTTCTAATTAGGAATTAAATTGTGACTACTGTACTCTGATGTAGATAATTACAGATAGAGCAGAGAATTATGAATCAAGAACCCACAGCATAAAAGATGAACGGAGGAAAAGCCTTTCTTCAGAAACTGGAGGATTTTTTTATCCACACATACTGATCTTGATTATTTCTGCTGCAGTGAAGGGAATCCACATTGCCCAACCTGCACAGCAGTTTAGCTAAAGAAATCACTTTCAGCTTCAAAACTGCCTGAGCAGAACAACAATCATCATATAAATAAACAAACCTCTTGGGACTAAAGCTATCCCAGTTTTGGCATCATTGATAGAGAATTTCAGCCTCTCTAATTTTCCACCCTAAATTGCAGGTTTCTGGCAATTTCTCTCATCTTCATGTGCGTTCAGTTAAAGATGCCTCGAGATAAACTGCAAGATTTCTGTAAAGCATTTGCTCAGTTCCCCCTCCCATCCCTACCCTGCCAGCATCACCCTAGGAAAGGAGCTCTGGTATCAGGCTGAGAGAAAGTCAATAGCTGACAGCAAGGAAATAATCTGAGCCATTGATCGTCACTTCAGCCTTCAGAGTCAATACAAACCAAAGGGAAGACACATGCTTATAAACACACACAAAAGGGAGTGAATATATTAACTCCCAGTGTGCTGCAAAGCCTAGGAATGGCTAATGTGATTAATGAGCACAAGAAACACTGAAAAAGGCACATCCAGAGAAGGAAGGACTTGCATATCAAACCACAAAAAATATATTCCGAAAGGCAAGAGTCAGAGAACAAAATGTTCTTCCATAAAGGTCAGATTTCCTATCTGAATGCCTAAATCTCTATGCACAGGATATAAGAATAAATGTCTATATACCCTCAGAGATGGCCAATTTCATGTCTGCCTAGGGGAAAAGGTGGCAAAAAGTCAGTTTTGACTGATACTCATCCCCTGAGGAAAGCTGAAGTCTCTTACCAAGTTCCTCACCAAAAAGCATTCAAAAGAAAAGAGTTCAGCACTGAGAAGATATGTTATTGCACATTTAAGCTTGCCAAGGATGCCCTGATCCTTGGCAAAAGATTTTTCCTGGAAAACAACTACATCACTCAAAACAATGTGACTCACTTTTAAAATTATTCTTCATTCTATCATCAAACTCATCTTTTACAACTCTGTTTTGCAGATTGGTATCTAATCCCATAGTGAGGCCTTTATTTTACACAGACCTCATTTTTCTATCAAATATTCACATAGAATTTCAGTGTGCCATCAGAAGATGAACTAGGACACTGAGACTATTGACAATATATGAGATATTCTTCATAATTAATTCCCAGAGCTCTTTGAAAATGAAGAGTCTCGAGGATGTATTATGGTCAGACAACATCCACCACCACTGAAGAGTTTCACAAGAATAAGGCAATATTGATGAGGTAACACTTTACTTAGATACACTCGTATTTACTGAGAAATAACAAAATTTATAATTATTGGAATAATATAAAGCATGCTAAAATCACATCCATAAATCTAATATACATTGCCCAATTATCAGACACACAAGCCTTCAGTGCTCAGGGTCCAGTCCTGCACTGAGTTTCATGGTCAGACATAGATCATGCAACCCTCTGTTCTGCTCTTTTTCTTCTTAACCCCAGATTCCCCCCTCCAGGGCAGTCTCTAGTGCCTGCACATTGCCAGATAAATCTGGACACAGACTTTCTTTTGGAACAGAGATTCAATTAAATCCCACTTTCCAAAATGATCCGTGCATGCATCTGTGTGCACCTCACCTGTGCTACAAATAACACCTGAAATTGGAAAAGATCATGAGTGATATTCTTGGGAGCATTAATCACACTGCTTTATTGACATCAACTTGTATTATACTGATCTACACCATCTGGTCCCAAATCTAATTTGCTTTTCACTGCTGACTTGCCAGTGGTTTACTTTCAATATTTTCCTGAGCTAGTGGAATGAGAGAAGACTGGTCTGCTTCAACTTTAATTTGTAGTCCGGCTGCCTCCTGTCAGCTTCAGTTCTGCCATTCCTACCCAGCATAAAGTTGCAGCATTTCTTATGCAAACAAGCCTTACTTCTCCCAATTAAAAGGAGAGTAATGCTAAAGAGAACGTGCCATTCCCTCATATTGAGTTTGAGGAAGAAGGATAACATCCCAAAAGTCTGGGTTGGGACACAACTTCCGTGCCCCTGACCTTGGCAGCTGTGGGTTGTGTTTAACTTAGACTGTGTTGAGTTCTGTGTGTAAGACAGATGCCATCTGAAGCACCCTTCCACACCCCTATTGCTGTTTGGGGTTGAACCTTATGGAACAGGTTGGCTTTCCAGGCATCAGCAATCCCCTTCTGAATCCCTGTCCCATTAACCCACCTCTGAAATGGCCTCTAGCAGCAGCACAGTTCCCTGTCTGTTCATTTCCCAGTTATTTCAGATCTATGAGTGCAGTATTGGTTGATGGATTCCCAAATTAATGCCTGCCAGTTTATAAGCCCTGGGGAAATTCTATCCATTTTCTGCTGAACGCAACAGTTTTGAAAATGGTTTGTGTGAAATATTACTATCCCTTACACGTGAAGTAATAGGATTAGATCTTTCTCTGCATATTTGAAGAGATTATAAAATAATTAAAATACATTAACTTCATTTCTTTCAGCATTTTTTACCAAAAATCAACACACCTTCTATTTACAGATTTTATAATTACTAAATCTAAAAGTAGACCTGTTTTTCAAGGCTAACTCAACCTCCTTCTTATAAGCCTTCATCTTCCTTTGGCTGCAGTTATGTGAGATGACAAGTTTATGATCCTCAGTGCATTCCAATTCTTCTTCTCTGGGATATTATTAGCCCCTTTGTTACAGAGTCTTTCCTGTCAAAATGAGCTCATAAGAGTTTGAACAAACTGGATCATCTTTATTAAAGTGAGTTAAAATCAGGAACAGCCCCATGACAGGCTCTATGGAAACCAGCAGGGGATAGACACCTCTTCAGCTCACAGACTCCAGCAGAAAATAAACTTAGAAAATGGATAGTTTTGTGGGGGTCTTAGAGCATGATTCATCTCCCAGTTCCACCTTCTGCTTGCACGGGATATTTTCCATTTCATCACACCCTCCCAAGCCAACCTCTGCTCCCACCAGGCCGTCCTTGCAGCAAAACTCGTTTAAGAAAGGGCATGCCCACAACTACCCTTAAAATACATCAGTCTCCAGGACTGGGAAGGTGGGGTTAAACCTGGCCCAGCAACAAGCTAATTCTCCCACCCACTGCTGGGGTGATGCTATGCAGGCAAGACAAGACACAACCAACTCCTTCAAAATCCAAACAAAAACAGGAGATGAAACCGGGGGCTGTGAAATCCTGCCTGAGGGACCACCTCTCTCTCCAAAAGAGCATTTACAGACATTTCAGCATGAATGGGCTCCTTGGCTGCTCCCCACCTGCTCAGCTGGCAACAACACTTTGAACTTAACACCACTTCTGTGGGACATGAAAGACTGAATGATCACATCCCACAGCGACAGAACCTGATAAGCGGCATCATTGACTTCAGTTTGCCTTCAGCTCAATTATTCATGCCCCAGCTAAAATAACTCCTAATCTTTGGGCCATCTACTAACTAAGCATTACCCAATAAACTCTGACCCTATTACACTGCACTCCAGGGAAATTTATTTCTGACAACAGTTTAGCACCATCAATGTGTTGCCTTTAGCCTTTTAAGTTTAGAAACCAAACTAAAGCCTTTCCAAGGCTACACGGTATATGCTGCTGTGATTTGGAGTGAAGACAGAGAAAAGCAGGTCAAAAATCCCATGTCTGAAAGGGAAAAGAAACACTCCCAGGGAAATCAAAACCCAACACCAAATAGCAATTAAGTGAAACTGGTATATCAGTTTTTTCTTGGCCCAGCTAAATCATGTGTGCTCTGAACAACTATATAGCAACTACTGAGTAAAGCAAACCTCACATTAAAAATTGGGTTATCCAGAATAATTTGCAGCCTGAATAATTATCACCTTCATTCAGCAAGGTACTTAAACAGCTGAGCAATCCCATTAACCTCCCTAAGACTACACAGAAGATTGATGCTGGGTGAATGTGTGTTGCTAGACCTTGTGAGGGTTTTGCAGCTAAGAAAGTCTGTAGGTTATCCATCCATCTCCCTTGGCCCTCGATCTTGTGAATATATGGGCACCCACATATCTCCGTGCTACAGTATTGTCCTTCCAGTCAAGTAGAATAGATGTCCCTCTGTCTCCAGGCGAGGAAGAAAAGAAGGAAAAATGGATAAAGCAAAAATGTGTGGCTGAAAAGATCTCAGCTGCTCAAGAGGTTTATCCAGCAGCAAGGAAGATCTATGGGCTTTACTTGTCTCTCCTAGAGGCAAGATTTCATTTTTAGATTAAAGACTTCAACACCCACTTGCTGTACGTGAACAGCACATTTCTCCCGTGGCTAAAATTGATAGTATGCCATGTGCTGTAAAAGGTTAGCACCAACACTATTGTAATCCTTGGCCACAACTTTCATTTCCTTAATTTGCTGACACAGGGTAATGGAGGGCTGTGCTATATGAGAAAATACTAAACAATCTGAGTTACAAATTTTCTCTGAATGTCTAAGCTGACCTTTGAAGCTTTCAATAAAAATATAATTTAAAGAGGGAGAGAAAAATTGTTAACATGGAAATGGAATTACAGGAACAGGACCAAATTCATTCCTTTGACTTGGTATCTGCTCATGTTTGATGTCAGCTATATAATTATAGATCACAGCTTGAGTGAAAAAGGCATTTGGTTCCATGCTAAAAGCAGGCCATATATAAATGGTTTATTAACTGGAAAGGAATCAACAGTGCTCAAGTGTTTGGGGACAGCACTTCATTAACAATATGAGCATCCTCCCTCTCACACAGCCCTGATTTCTCATTTTTGGGCTGTTTTACATTACTCTGTGGGAGCACAAAGGGAACTCTGAAGGCCATTTTTATTTATATCTACCCTAGGATGCCATGCATTGCTAGAGAGGTGAAATGTGGCTTTTGTGTACATGACAGTGTGGCCTGTGGTATTTTAACAGAGAAAATCTGTAAGAGCAGCTGCCAGGGGTAAAAGAGAAGAGTTTCTTCAGGCTTAGGGACATAGTTTCAGGGTGGACTTGGCAGTTCTGGGTTAATAGTTGGACTTTATGATCTTAAGGGTCTTTTCCAACCTAAACAATTCTGTGATTCCATGATTAATATTCTCCAGAGATCTCAGGGCAGACAGTAGCTGACATGGATACACTTCCTCCAAATCCCTGTCAATTAGCAGTTCTGCTTCAAGCACATGAGAAGTGTTTTATGTGTGTGTGAAATAAGGTCAAAAACCAGGAAAAACAAAGAAGCCACTCTTGTGGCCCTTGTCACAGATATGACCAAAAAAAAAAAAAGGGAGCCTCATTTTGGGCAATAGGGAGAAGAAAGTTGATCCTTAACCTGCAGGAGAAGCTGACACCATAGAAGATTCCTCACAGAGAAAACAGATTTCTGCTCATTCAGAGAAAACCTATAAGTCAAGAGGTTGTTGGATGTACCAAGTAACTGAGAAAAGCATCCCTGGGCTTTGAGAGGGAATAACAGCTTGAGAGTCAATATCCCAATCCCTTCCTTAGAGCTCTTTTGGTAAAGGCTAAATATGATCTGCTTCATTTCCATCACAAATTTTGCTGCCGTTCTCCAGTAACAACAAAGCCAGGAAGGGAAAGGAACACGTGTAGGACATCACTCAAGCAAGGGTGGAAGCACCAGTGGATTCCCTGATCCAAAGGGATGTATTCAGTTATTCCAGCACAGAAAAGACCCACCTTCACAGCAAAAACTCTGTGCTAGCAAAGCTTAGCTGCTCAAATCCCGCTGTTGGTCAAATAATTCCCTCTTGGATCACTGGCTACAAGACTCAGCACCACTATACTAGTATTTTGGAATATTTTCTCCCAAATCCAACCTGTTGCAGGAGCAATAGAGAAAACACAACTCTAGGAGAGTTACTCACAGACATCCTTAATATTTGCCTTATGGAAGTCCACATTTTGCCACCTTTCCCTAGAACACAGTGAGATGCACGTGGTAGCACTCAGCTACAGCAGGTCGAGGTACTCGATGCAGAGAAAACTCCCTGAAATAATTCCAGTCCAGTGACCTATGGCAAAGGATTTCAAAGCTCTGCCACAGTACCTGAGTACACCACAGCTTGCTGTAGCAAGGCAGATCTCCATGGTCCAACGGCAGTTAATTTTCTGAAGGTCAAATTTTACATGTTTATTTTGCTGGGTGCCCTGTGCAATATGAAGGCACAGTTATATTAATAGCTGACAAATTAAAAGCTCAGCCCATTCTGAGAGACTGTGCAGGGTTTTGCTCTATTTCATCCAGAGTGACATTTCATCCCAGAAAAGGCCAGGGCAGCGTCCCAGCACAGAACATCTGGTTGGCAAACACAATGGAGCTCAGCACCTGCAAACGTCCTCAGTGTTTGCTTTTGCAACTATTTGTTCCCCCATCCACAGGAAAAATATGTTTTTAGGCTGTCAAAGTTCATTCCTTGCCAGGGGAGTCTGGTGTGATAATGCAGCCCGTTTGTCTTGGAAAGTCCTCATTTCTGGACCACGCATGGCTAAGCCAAAATTTCTGGAAGGTGAAAGGGGGAAAAGAAGGTTTTCTTCCCTCTTTTTCCCTCTCTGCAGTTTTTTTTTCCCTACGTTTTGCAGCTTTTTAGACATTCTGCTGTATGTCTAGTGGGATCAGACCGAGCCAAACAGCACAGTTAAGAAAGAACAGAGATGGATTGCAGCAAGGTCTGTGGTTCAAAATCTATAATCCAGGGGCTAAGGAAGTACAAACAAACTAATAAAAGCAGAAAATTATGAAATCCTGGCCTTAACTCCAAGCAAAATTTCTTAATTTAGGGCTCTCCTAATGGTTGAAACCACCACCACCTGACTCTGGGGGACAATCTCTCCTCCTGCCAGACCCTTCATTTGGAAAGGAGAAACTCCAGGATCCCAGCCAAGCTAAGGTGTCAGTGGGGGAAGGAGGTTTTCAGGAGGAACAAGGCTGGGGGACAAAAGTCCTATAAAAAGTCCTGCCAAAAGGGAGGTGCAGGATTATGGCTGAAAGTTTGAGATACATTGTGTAGGCTTTGGTCAGCTGGCCAAATTCTCCACCACTCCATATAGGCTGCAAAAATACAGCAGGACTGACCACTGAAAAGTCTACCCAGTGGCCTGGAAGAAGGACCAGAGGACCAGACCTGGCTGAAGATGTGGCCAGCACTGTGATGTGTCACAGCCTGGGGAGCAGGGGACACCAAGCTGGGAGAGAGGGACAGTGATGGGAGATGAATGAGCCCACTGCTGGCAGCTCCCAGCCACATCAGCCAAAGACTGATCCAAGCAACTCTTCCTAAATTTTATTTTCTGTGTTGTAAGAAGCATTTACTTCCAATGAAGAAATAATGAACAAACAAACCTGGTTTTTGTTCTTTTAATATAAGACAAGCCACATCTGAAAGGCCATTTCTCCTCCTACCCCACTTCTTTAAACCTATAGGAGCTGCTGACACTTTGTGCCACTGAGCACCTGCCTCAGTGGTGGCACAATGCATCATTATAAAGGACATTTACAGGAATAGAAAACTATGCAAGATACTCCTTCTGGCACAGCTACTCACTGTGTGGCCTTCAGCAAAACAGTTCACCCCTTCATATCATAAGCTGGAAAACTAAATGAGAAATATGAATCCCACAAAAAAAAAAAACAAAACAAAAACAAAAAAACAAAAAAAACAAAAACAAAAAAAAAAAAAAAAAAAAAAAAAAAAAAAAAACCCAGATGCTACATTTTAGCTGAGATTCTTAATAAGCAGCTTACCCATGTTAAATAGAACAAATTTTAAGGCATACCAAGAAGGCAAAGCTTGGCAAAGCCTTCAGTCAAGAAGAATCCAGCTGATAAACAGAAGTGTTGAACAAGAGCTCAGGTTCAAGAAGGTTTCTCCTTTTCTCTTTATTTCACATTATCTCACCTCAACCACGCCAACACAAAAGCTGCAGCCAGATATGAATGACAAGTTTTCCTCACATACATAGGTAACACCTGCCAGCACAGGGGGGTAAGTGGAGTTCCCTGCCCTAGCTCATCAAAGCACCCATCCCATGGTTTCAATCCATGGCATGGCATTGTCTCTGCGTTGTATTGGGAGCCTGAGCTCTTCTATGTGGATGGAAAATGAAGCAGAATTCCAAAAAAATGCTTACTGGGGTTGCCAAAATGTCATTTGAAATTAGATTCATACTGCAATTTGCAAAGACTCCCCATCTCAGTAGCCTGTCTTAAGCACTCTTCTAAATAATTGTAGATTAAACAAGGCACAAGTCAGAGCAAAGCGTCAAATGAGTTGTGACATCTATTTTTAATTAAAAATAGCAGTAATTGAAATGTATTTAGCTCCACTGAAATATTCTGGGCTGGCAGCCTCCGGGAAACATTCAGCACGGGCAATGAAAGAGCTCAGAGTCATTAAATCCTCACCTCCTTCCTGGCCTGCTCCAAACCTGCCCAACAAGCCACATTGTTACAAACAATGAGAAGATTCATTTAATGCAGTCCTTGGACATCCCACAGAGGCCAATGGCCAGAGTGGCCATTAACGGGCAAGGACAGGAGAAATGCCCTTTTAGACTTCTTTGTAACCTCTCTTTGTCTTGCCCCGCTATGTTCCATTCTTCCCATCCTCTCATCCCCAGAGGCTGGAGGAACTGACTTTTCAATTTCCAGCTCCTTCCTGAGCATATCTGCTGTTTGTCAAGCACAGGCATTAAAGTGCAGCACTCTTGTCTTACCCTAGTGAGCGTGTTCCTGAGGTTTTATATGAAAGGTAGGTACATGTGTGCTTAATACAGTCATTTTTCATAGCAAGAAAGACATCATAAGTGATTAACATAAATCAGATATCATTAATTATATGGACAGACTCCCCAAACTACTGCTGAAAGAAAGATGAAGAGGAAAAATAGTTATCCCTGTAACAGAAATGAGTTAATGATGTATATTTCCTTCTTGTAACATTTTTCAAATTAGAAGTTTGCACAGAATTGCTTTTGACCTGTAATTGAACCATCTTCAAATTCCCAGGGACAGAAAACTTAGTTAAATTCTCAATGCTTCTTCCCTGTATCACAAGAAACCCAAGCAGCCCTGCTCACCCCAGGAATTTACATGCTATATCAGAGACACAGGAGAAAAATTGACTTCTGATGCACAGAATTTACAATCCAAGCAAACCGGAAAAAAAGAAAGCAATTGTAATCAAAGTATCTTATCTGAAACACAGTCTGTTGATGCAATGAGGGACATAAATTTAAGAGTATCCACTCCCATTTGGTGAACTGACTGTATTTAACCCTTGAGTCGTGCCATAAAGTATAACACACAAGGGAACATCACTAAGTGGATAAAGGACTTACAAACAGTTCCAAATGCTGTGATGAATATTTAGATTATTGACTATAGTCTCATAGCATAAAAAACCAACATATTTTAGGCCAATGTAAGTGCTTATCTATCTCTTCTCTACTCTCTATAGATCCTTGAGCAGAGAGGTGCTATAGGTATTTTCATTATCTATCTGCATGGGGGAGGGTTGGCAAACAGTCAACCAGAGCAGTTTTCCAAGTTTCATAATTCCCTTAACCTGCATTATTTCCACTTGTGATTTTAGCTCTCGGTCTCCCAGCCAGACTAAAACCAGCCAAACATTTAAATGTAAACTCCTCAAGATGCCTCATCTCTGTTATTTTCCAGTGAGGTGTGGAAATTAATAAACTCCTGTTTCTACTGGAGCCACGCAGAGAGAGAAAGCTTTCATATCCCAAGCCTCAGGCAAAGCCACCAGAGCAAGCTGGAATTACTAACAAAATCCATGGGCCAGGAGACAAGGTGGGGCAAGAAGATCAGAGCCCTCAATGCTCACTTTGATTCACACACTCTAAGGTCAGAAGTTTTTTCCTCTGCTGTGTTGGACACAAATGTCAGCAGATACTTTGGCATCACTGGCACAACAGAATTTCACTTCTCTGCAGCTGCAGGATGGATTATTGAAATGATTTGTCTCCCAGAGCAAGTGTAATTACCTTAATAGCCTTTAATGCAAATGGATGGTGAGGAAGGAGTTCATCACCAGCACATATGGTGTGAGGTTTCTGTCAAAAAGGCTCATTTAGGAGGGTAACAGGAAATGGCACACAAAAATATACAGAGGTAGCATATAAACCAAAAACAGGATAAAAATGGAAGATGGAGAAGCAGAAATCCCTGACATCACTAGTGTGTTTATAATTTCCCAGTGGATTAATTCTGATAAATCCTTTTGCCCACACCTCCCAAGTGATCAGTGTGTGCTTCTTGGGACAACCCCATGCTGGCCAGCCCAGGATGGGAGAGAAGTGGCCAAAATTCTGCAACAGCAGCTAAGGCAGCTTCCTTCAGCCAGGAAAAGAATAGTGTGTATTGCCTCTGGCCTTCTCACCCTCAGTCTACACCTCAAGCTCTCAGAGTGGACCTGGAAAATCCCATGATGATGCCCAAAAATATTGGGACATAATCCCCCCACCACTTCCTTCATGGGAAGAAATAAATTCATATGCTGAAGGGTCAGAGATCACCACAGATCCTCTCTGATAAGGACATGAACAGGTCCATTCAACTCTGAGTAATGAGCAAGCCAGCAGTGTTAACTCCTCCTCCATTCCTCACATTTATCACTAAGTGTAAAAATAAAGAAAAATAATTAATTCTACTGGCTGCAGAAACACTGGAGCAGCACAGATGGTAAAAACATTATTTTTTTTCCCCCAGGCTTGTTACACCTGCAAGCATACCAAATTTAAAAACAATGATGGATAATATTAGATCCTAAAAGATATTCTTCTGATTCCATCTGCACAAAGAATGAAGCACTGAGCAGGAAATTCACAGTTCTCCATTTTCCAACGGCACAGGAGAAAGATTAAACAGACCCAGCAGTGAAATGCTACCCAGGCCTGTCATTTGACCAGGAGGGAATTCTGATATTTACAGTGATGCTTCAGGTCTGAGCTTTCCACCCCACTCGGATCACATTCCTCCTGAACTGCCTGCCTCCTTCCCTCCAGCTGAAAGGGCACTTGCTAATCTATTTGTGCAGGGCTGACAATGAAAGCAACCAGATCTGCTCCGAGAGAAAACAGCAAAGGGCTTTGGGGCTGGAAGCCCCTCTGTGGCACGTTGGATGCTGCTGGAAGGCATCTGCTGGGCTGGCTGTGCTGGCAGAGCTGCTGAGTGGGGATGGCTGTCTGCCTCCTGAACGGGAGCCAGGCACCATCACGGGTGTCTGCTGCTAACGAGCCAGCAGAGGATCCTACTGGGGCTCTTGTCAGGCGGAGCTGTGCACACAATTCATCCCTGCAGCAGCCTCCCAGGGTGCCTGCTGGGTGCTGAAAGGTCCTGCTGAGCTGAGGGTGCCCAGAGAAAGGAGGGGAGGAAAAGACATGCTGCCTGGCACTTCAGTTACACCTTCCTGTGCCTCCAGCTGCTTGTAAAGTCAGGATGACACCACACATTTCAAAGAGGTCCAAGGAGCCCACTCCTGCCTGCAGCTGCCATGAGCTCTTGGGACACCAGGTGCTCAGCAACACTATTCACCTTCTGCACGGCTTGAAGCTCCTGCACAACATTTCCTGACGCAATACATTTAATTCAGCATTTTGATATGTTAGTATCAAGGAATGAAACCCCAAATACAGTAAGGAAGGGCAAGGCCAATGGGTATCTCTGGTTGTCAACAAAACCAAACTGCAGCAGGCCCCAGGGAAGCCCAGAAGTAGCTTCACAGCAGAGAACATGAAATATAATTTTCCCTTTAGCCAATTACCCAGTCCCCCTGCTCACAGGGGCTACTGGCATGACACTGATGTCACTGACACCCAACCAACACACCACATTTCCACCCAAAGTAATTTCTGAGGAGAAATTACTGTACAGTGTGCTGCAGGGATATAAGAAGGGAAGGAAATAGCGACTCCTCAGGATATCTCAGGGTGACAGAACCATTGTTGGCCAGTTGTAAGAAGACAGGACCAGTTCTGAGACGAGTTTTCCCCTCTCTTTACACTTGTGCAACTCAGCAGCCCACACAAAATTAATTGCACACTGGACATACACGTGGCAGTCGCCTGCAGCCAGCAACTCCACAGATTATTCCAAACTGCACACCCACATTTGCACACATCAAGCTTTTGGCACAGGACCTTAAGAAACCGGATTGTTAATACCTCAAGTTCCTCTGAAGAAACTAGGAAAACAAGCAAGTTTAGAAAAAGAGCAGTGAATTTTGATCGGTTTTGCAGGTGTGAATAAAACATAACACAGAAAAAACCACTAGGAGGTGAATAAACTCCAGGCTGATACAGAGGAAAGCAAAAGGAACTTTCTACCATGATGAAAACTTTCCTGCAGCTCCAGGAAAAGGCTTTAAATCTCCTAAGAGGAAGTTCTCTCTCCAGCTTTTTCAGATTTCTCAGGTAGTTCTGTTAAATGCTGTTTTAATACCTCCAAGTCCAACCACAGCCAGAATTTAACAAAACAGGCCATATTTGAGGCATTAAAAAACAAAGAGGAGAAAAAAAATAATACACTGAGTGAGGTTTTCAGAGACCTGAAGAACAAAACCAGAAGTGAGCAAAAAGCCCTAATTCCTACTTCCTGAAAACTACAATTAATGACTAGTAGTAAATAATTAAACAACTCAAAACCTAGAATATTCTTTAAATGCTTATTCCAGGCAGGGGTGATGTGGATATTCAGGGATTACTGTGCTGGGAATGGGAACAGGTGAGGTCATTGATTCTAAGGCCAGCAGAAGCACCCCATTACTGAGGAACCTGAATGTTATCAACAGAGTTTCTGCAGCCATATGTCTAAACTGCTCTCAGGAACAGACTTTTGCTTCAGCACCTCTTCAAAACTCACTTTGGGTTGTAGTCTTTGAGTGTTTAACCAAATCTGTGGGAAACAACTGACTCCAGTTAAAATGGGAGCTGATTTCTTCTTAAGAAGCCTTTCCAGCTGGGAATGAAGAAGGAGTGAGACACTTGATTTCTCTATTTCAATCCATTCAGCCATCCCAAATAACAAAGGAGGTTCAGGGAGAAAAGGGGGGGAAAAATCAGCCTTTATGAAAGAAGTTTGAGTGTTTGAATTACATCTAAAGCCAGTCTCACCTCACTTCCCATCGTGCATTACTGAACCATCCCCAGCTTTATGAGGTATTGACAATCCAACTCTTTAGTATTATTTACCACTGCAAAGTCAGCAAGGGCTTTAACACCAGCTCAAACCACAGACTATAAATAAGCAACTAGCAGTTCATCTCAACGGCTGGGTGGAGTACTTTCCTTTCCATCACCAGCACCTCTCTCTATCCACTGCTCCTATAGCCAGGGAAAAGAAATGCTTGGGATGCAGTGCAGACTTTGGATTTATGCAACAAGAACCTATAACAGGGAACAATCCAGCCAACTTCTTGCAAATCTCTTCCTTTGGCCCACCAACTCCCTAAGAGAAACATCAGGAACCAAAATTTCCCTGTTCTCACAAGTGAAAAAAAATTACTTTTCTTGTTTTAATTATAGTCACCTTTCACTTGTCTTGGCTACTTTTTCCCCACTGTAGCCTTTTTACAAACTTGACTTTGTGGTAACTAGAACCAGTCAAATAGTCACATTTCAGAAATCTCTTGGAATCCATCTCCTTGGCAACCCAGTAGCTTCCATATTGATGGAAGACCAATAGGAAGTGGATGTACTTGGCCTTACCTGAGGAAGTGCAGAACAGGGAAGGCAATGGGTCATTTCAACCCTTCACCTCTTGGCCTGCATTTCATTTCTGGAGTTCATTTTATATCACACAGTATCAACAGGAATTTCTTAATACCATCTTTCTTCACCCAAGGCAAGTCTTCTTGTAGGGGAATACATATAAAAATAGGTACCCAAAACTTTTGTATTACCATATCCACTATATCAGCTCATGCCTTATTTCACCACATGGCTCCAAGCTCCAGTTAAAGTGCCAAAAGATTTTAACTGGTTGCTATCATGGCACTAAGGCAGAGTCACTTGTCTAAATACTAATTTTTTTAGCCTCAAAAAGGCAGCCCTTACCTTTTCTCCATAATTTCCTTGAATTTTGAGCTTAATCCCTTTGATCTTCATAGGGTCTGTATGCCAACATCATACCTAACAAGCTGCCTGTGGAACAACATACCAGCCCAAAAACTTGACATGAGAGAACAGGACCTAGAAAGGCAAACCACTCTTCAGTGCTCAAAACTACCTTATATTTGCACTGTGAAAATAAAAAGAATCAAAGTGTTTGATACAAGACAAACAGCATCTATAATACACTAGTTAGGTCAAGGACACACTTGTTAAAGAAAATCATCTCAGAAATGTGTTTGTCTCATGCCAGATCTTTTCTATAAGAGGAGCAACAGGTAATTAAGGCTTCTTTTTTCCAGCAAAGGGGACATCAGATTTCCTTTAGCTCCTGAAAAAAACAGTGCTCTTTCACTAATGCTGGAGCTGTTTCACTGTGACAAGTACCATACTCAGACAACATGTCAACAAATACAACACAGCAGCTGCTAATGTAATTTTATGTGTTATCTTTTCCTTCAAGGAATCTCACTCTGACTTTGTTTGCCCATCTGCTTAAAAAAAAAAAAAAAACCCAACATAATTAACACCTACTACAAGAGCATCCCAAACATTGTTCATTTTCCATGTTGCTGAAGGAAGACCTGCCCGGGATTTGAAGGACAAACTGCATCTTTGTACTGCTGCTCCACAATTAACCCTATTCCCTTCTCTGCTTCAAGCAGCAGATCTGAAATAATATGGAAAGTCCTTACACAAGTGGTGAAAAAAAGCAACTGGACACGTCTTCCATCCTACACAGACTTCAGCTCCAACAAGGCTTCTCCTGCACACCTAAAACAGGGTCACAGTTTCAACCAGTGCAAGAAGCAGTTTGGTCCTGGCCCAAATTCCTCTGTGTCAAAGATAAAATTATCCCAGAACAAGTCTATCAGCAGTTTGTAGCTGTGAGAAGGAAGATTTCATCTAGTCTGAACCCCACTAGACTCCTCCCAGCTGCACTTGTTTTATTTGGGCACCAGTCAGAGATAAGAAGTCAAGTTTAAATCCAGAGTATTTCTATATAATGCAAAGGACCAAGCTATTTCCCCACAGGCCAGGCCAGCAATCAGTTCCCTAGCCCATTATATTCTCATCCATAACCTCCAGATATTTTATTGGCAGGTTGGTTCCATCTTAGGAATTACAGGAAATGGAAGGGATTGAGAAATGCAAGGTAAATTAAAGGCACATGGCAGTTTTGTGGAATTCATTGGAAAGACTCCAGGAATGGCCCAGGTTCTCTGAGCTTTCCATGTGGTGAAATGCTGTGTGATTCAGATTTGGAAAATGCCATCTATGAAATGCCAGGATGAAGAGACAGGGGTTACTCACTCTGCAAGACAAACCATTTTATGAGCTTTTTGTAGGGAGTAGGAATTGGAGGTGTGGAGGACAAATCCTTCATGGAGAGAGAAACACACCTCTCTCCAAGCAAGGAAAGCATCAAGGATGCACCTGGTTCCTCAAAGGGGCCCAGATAACATTTTATCACTTTCTGCCTCAACTCAGAGATTGAGTGGATATACATATTAAAGAAGAGAATATTTTTGTTGCTGTTGATTAATGTATTCATAGTTTTTAAATCCCACAGGAAAGGTGCTCTAGATTTTTGCAAAATATAAAAGTCCCCACCCCAAAAAAAACCCCACAAACAGAGAAAACAGAAGCAGCATCTTAACACCCACTGCTCACCATCCACTTCTAAACAAATCCATCATAGGAGAAACATGCAAAATTATTCTAAGGAAAGGTGGATCACAAGTTCAGCTTCAGGAGAGAGAGATTGTTCTGCCCAGATTTCATAGTTTGAACATAAGCTTTCCTTGGATTCAGTTCTCTCCCTCCCCAAAAAAATCATAATCTCAATCAGTTGCAATGATTTTTGCAAAGTTTCACAGCTTTATACACCAGGAAATAGATTAGAAAAGACCCTCAGATTCCATTGGCCTCCACAGTTTTGATGCAGAGCTGTTGAGAAGCCACTTGTCCCCATTGTTTCCTCCCTTTTTCTCTTTGTAGACTCAGAGGAGCATAATCCTGAATTGATAGCTTCTCCCAATGCTCAGGCCATGATTTATCAGTCCAGGAGGCTGCAGTGGAGAAGTAATTGCATTAGCACTGCCACTGATAAATAGTGCTTCCTTCAGACTTACGAGCCGCTGAGGGCTAATTACTCCTCAGATTCCAGATTCCGTTTGGCTTTAATCACAGGGTGAATCATCTCTTTCCAAACATGGCAGATATTAATGGTGGCACACTTATCCTAATTAATCTTCCATGGGGAAGGCCTTTTCTTTTTAATTAAAGACACGAAAACGTGCAAAAATGACAAAAGAGCATGTGGCCAAGTAAGGACAAAAGTCAAAGCACTGCAGAGGATGGTGAGGATTGTTTCCACAAGGAGATAATGTAATGAGCCATATTCATCCCTGGCATCTGGATTTTGACCTCAGTAAACTGACACATTGAGACAAATTCATCTTCAACGCTTCAGCCAAGGGGAAGTGGTGTTGATGAAGGAATGGAGGAGCCATTCCAGCACCTCGGGCTCTGTGGCTCAGCCATTTATACTAAATCCCCTCAAAGACCTACAGCTCAATAATGAAGATACGGAAAATCCAGAGCATCAGCAAGTTATTGGGTGGGCTGCAGAAAACTCTTGCTGCCATCTCTCTAAACATAAGGCAAAAAAACAAACACCAGAACTTGAGACATGGCAGAATCAAAATTTCAGTCAAACCTAAGCAAAAAGTCATGTTTTACTATATCTGATGAGATATATTTTGAAATATCAAATAAGTTTATTGGATATATCATCTCAGCTCTCAAAAGATTGCTAATGGAAACACTGCTCACAAACACAAGTTCAGATGTCAGTCAGTTTGCAGTGAACTGGTTGCTGAGAATATGGGTTTCTTTCAAAGACAAGCTTCACATAGCATTTCTGTAGACAATATCTGAAATATGTTCTGTGAAATATATGTTTCTGTAAATAATTGAGGATCCTGTCTAGGTGATGATGTTTTCCAGCATCAAGAATTCCTTTGAATTAGGAGTCTAAGGGGACCTATGCTCACGGCACAAACCCACCTTTGGGCAGACACAACTTTCCTATCCTGTATCTCAGGGAGGCTGTGGAGAAAAAAAACAATCAAGAACGGCAAGGACAACTCATCAGTCAGCCTTATTACATTATTTGGAGTCAGTTGTCAGATTGCTTGCCACCCTTGAATGGTCAGTTGATAAACACTCAGCCAGGATCTGCACAGTGGGGTTACAAAGAGGCAATTATTCTCACAATGTGAAGAGATAAGAAGGTGGGATAACTTTCTTTGAAATTTCTCAGAGCGGATTTACTGAGGAACTGTTTTGCTCTCAGAACCTCCAGCAATTTCAAGGAGACCCTTACAAAGTGGTGTCCGTGGGGATTTCACCTACATTTTTACCTTTTGTCTCCCTTAAGCAAAAGGCCATTTGGGCTGCTGCTTATGCTGCTCTCTTAGCTGATAAAGAGAAGAAAAAGAGAAGAAAACCGTGTTCAAACCCTCTGAAAGGAGACCGAGGTGCAAAACAGCTCCTGCCCTGACCTGGCATATTTTAAATATCAGAGCTTCAGTCCAACCCGAGGTTCGTGGTGTTCCCAGGCGCTGAGGAAATGCACCTACTGGTACATTAAGTGAGACTGCAGTCGATACCTCTAAAGTGCCTGTTTATGCTGCAGCAGAGAGCTGATAAACAGCCTTGCTTCTAGTTTCTCTTAATTTAGAATTCATTACGTCTCTCTTTCAATGAAAGATAAACCAATAGCTGCCCTTGACAGCTGTTTTCTTTGGGGTCATTCTCTCTATCCACCCATCTACTCTTTCTTCAGGGGGTTTTGCTCACTGTAATGCTAGCTCTATCAGTTTCATTCAATTCTTCCAACACAATCTACAGGGACTGAGCAGGACAGCAAAGCCAAATGCATTTAACCATTTGGGAGCCAGGCATCAGTGTGAATTATGATAGCTAAAAGAACTGTGGCAACAGCAAGAACTCTATCAC
This sequence comes from Trochalopteron elliotii, assembly GCA_024734555.1. NCBI lineage: Eukaryota > Metazoa > Chordata > Aves > Passeriformes > Leiothrichidae > Trochalopteron > Trochalopteron elliotii. Next base: position 3,443,302 of record JANPWX010000377.1, read on the forward strand.
AATAAGGAGCATGAGTAAATGAGAAGATGATGCCAAAAGGTGAGACACTCAGCAGGATGCCAGCTGGATTGACTTGAGAGGCTTTATTTTAGCTCAGCTAGTATTGCACCTGGCTGCAAGCTCTGCCAGGGTCTCAGCTGGAAATTCAGTTGTGTTGGTGAGCCAGATATACACACAGGACACATCCAGCCTCTTTAGAGTGATGATTGCTTTCCAGAACTCCAATTTATACTCAGGAAAGGATAGATACGACTCCTTGAAGGGCCTGAGAAGTCCCTGTTAGATCAGTGGTTCACGTAGTGCAATCTCATTTCTCCAGCAGCAACCATAGAAGATGCTGTTGACAGAATGTGGAGCCTGTGTGATCCCTTCCTCAGCAGATTCCTCCAACACCCACAGTCATTGCACAAGGGACCTTGAAGAAAACAGCCCTGCCCACTCCTTTTAGTATCCATTCAGAGAGCAGTTACTTATGAAATTCTCCTTCTCAAGCCTGCTGAGGTTATTTAAAAAGCTGCTCAGGTGGGAAGCTTATGAAAGAAGGTAAAGATGAGAACAAAGAGGGCAGTGGAAGATGAGCAGCTTAAACTACACCATCCTCACTCCTAACTCAGTAGCACAGTAAAACATTTCCTGGTGCCAAAGTCTGGAAAAAGAGTGATATTGTACAGAGGGTTCCCAGGGGCCTGCTGAGGATTTAGTGTCTCCATTCCTATGGTGGCACCACACAGCTAAGACATTTAGACTATAAACACCTCAAAGAGGAAGCAGAGGCAGCAACTTTCATACTGGCCCCCTGTGAAAAATTCAGTTATATTCTTGGTAGAACTTTCCATGATACTGTAAGAATGTAGTGACTCCTCATTTTAGGAGCAGCCTATACTATCCACAGGTTTCTCACATTGGTCCTCAGCCACTTATTTAGCATCACAAAAGATGGGATACAAAAGAAATCCTCAAATTACTTTTTTCCTGTTCACAGCTGAGTTTATTTCTGTTCATGTGCTGTGGTCAGCATTTGCTCACTGAAGCCACAAAACCTTCTATCTGCAAAGCCCACAGTTAGCAAACGGTAAGCTACAATAAATTAGTGCAGAACGGCAAGAACAATATTGACAAGTCTTAGATGGTCAAAGTCTCAAAATGCTGATAGCAGCAATAGAACTGAATTAGGTTTTTTAAGTGATCAAAAAACAAAGTGAATATCAAAAGGCTTCCAACTATACCAGAACTTAAAAGGAGAGTGAGAGCTAGGTCTTACAATTTGTTATTCTTCAAGCTGAAGAGACTTCAATAAAACCACTATAGGCTTTTTAAGCTGTTTTGTCAGGGACATCCCAGAATTCCCTCCTGTCATTCCTGTAACAGTTTATTCAAGCATTTTTCTCTGTCTGGTTGACTTAGACTGTCTGATACTGGCTCAGTTCCCAGGCCACACGATTCAGAAGTTCATGGGGGCATGCTGGACTCCAAAAATCCATTCCATGACTTTGCACCAACAATCCCATGAAAAGTCTTCAATGTCAAAGGGTAGCAGCTAAAAAAACTGGTGGAGCAACCTCTGAGCTAATCCTGGTGAAGTTTCTGTAGCAGCCCTCAGCTCTGTCCCTGCAAACTAATGTCTGGACATCAATTGTCTGATCTGGGGCCATCAGCCAGAAATTGTGGCCAGAAATCAGTGGGAAATAGAAAACAATCATTTCTGGCCTTCCACTGTCTGTATACCAGTAGATCCACCTCTGACATTACCAAACTGGAAATACTGGCCAAAAAAAAAAAAAAAAAAATCTTTCCCCCCTCCATCCTGTCCATCAAAAAGTGAAAGAAATGCCACCAATTTTTGAATTGGGGATGATATGTCAAATTCATCTCAGCAAAGCAGAAGCCTGCTACCAAGAAGCAACATGGGGTGAAAATGAACCACTAAATGAGCCAAACCTGCCCTCTCAACCAAAAGGAAGCAGCTACTCTTTCTATGGTGAGTGGGAAAGTCATCTACTTCAGTATGGCACTGGAAGGAGCCCACATTCCCTGGCAGCAAAGCTTTCCCCTCTCTTCAGCTGTAATAAAAAACCACCTCTCCCTCTCTCCTTACCAGCCTCTCATTAAAGGTTCAAATGATCCCCAAGCAGAGAAATGTAATTAGGATCCAGCTCCTGGGAACTGCTATCAGTTTACTCACACTGGCTGGGAAATGGCTGAACATTTCCATCCACCTGCAAGGCCATGATAGAATTTCCAGTGGCTTTTGCCACTGTACTGCATGGTGGCTCCCAAAGCACGGGAGAAATCCTGCCTGCAAGCCCTCAGCACAGCCCAGCTCCCACTGATCTGATAGTGCAAACTGCCAGTCAGCAGTTTTAATTGGAAAAGCAGCTATGGTGAAATAAAGTCGAGATTAATCCATTGAGTCACCCTGCCCCATTTCCCCACAGAAATAAACTTATGTAGAACCTCCTTTTGCTCACAAGTGCCAAAAAAAATCCCAAAACAGCAAGAAAAAAAAAAAAAAAGACAACCAACATTTCATTGTGTAAACAACCACAATACTGCAAGGAAAACATTCCTGTTTTAAAGGCAAGTGGTGAATGGTAGCAAGGGCTAAGGGAGAATTGTTCAGCCCTCCTCAGTCATCCAGATGGAATAAGTCTGGAAAGCAGGACTCTTTCGTTTCCTTTAAAGCCAGGCTCTGTGTGACCTCAGTCATGTCCTTTTGCCTTCTGGACCTCTCTCTCTACCCAATGACTGAGGAATGGTTGTTCAGACAAAGGTCCCAATGTGCTTTCAGAAATACCACATCAAATGCTCAAATCGTTAAGAAAAAAAAAGCTCCTGTGCTGTTTGTCAGAGATCTAACCAGTCCACACCACAGTTCCCTTCTGGTCTGTTAATCTGTTTTTTCTTCCCATTAAAAAGGAAAATGCATTCGCCCATGTGTCTAATGCAGCAGCATTGTTGGGATCTGGGAGCCCTGATGTTCTCCAGCTGTGACATCTTGCTCCCATGGCATGGATTTCATTCTTAGTTTCGTTTATCTTTGAGTCCTTGTGTCAGCTTTATTCCTCATGTTACTCCACGAGCCTGTCCTGTTATTTATATTATGGTGTGATCAACTGCTGCTCTCTACCATGCTGATACCCAAAGGTTTTTTTGTTTTGAAAGGGTGGGCTGACCTGTCCTGAAACCCACACAATGAGGAATATCCAGAAATAATGACAGCTCTTGCCCTGGCTCAAAATAAAATTCTGTAAAATGCCCAATACTGGGTTTATTACATAGATCAGGACTTTAGCATTTCCATCAAACCTTAATCTGAAGGGAGAGAGGTGTGTCCCATCATTCCATGGATCCAGTTCCAAGATTGTGTAGAAAACTGATCTACAAAGGCTGCAGATCTTTTAAGGATACCTTTCTGGGTTAAAAAAAGAGATAGATTCTGTCCCAGCATTGCAGGGGGTGAAGAAATGAGAGCACAAGGATGAAATAAAGGTGGTGACATGTTATTGTGAGGATTGGACCAGAGGTCAGGATGGGGAGGTCTCCTTGTTTATGGAATACTGGAGTTCCCATTACTACGAACATTTTAAATCAAACTGCATGAGGTCTTAAAGCAAGGAGGATTAGAAAAACCTCAGAGGGCAGAGAACTGACCCAGCTCATGCCTTTCCTTTGAAATGTTTGTAATTAGCTTTTCCCTTTGCCCTATTATCCTTCATTTTATTATTTTGAGCCATCACAGCTAATTCTTCTCACTCTTTTCTCTGAGCACAATTAAACTCTACTAAAACCTTCACTTTAACAAGAAATTAACAATTTAAAAATCATAATTAAAAAAAAAATCCACATTATCTACCTGTGCTGCCCTCACTTGCTTTCTCTGCTTCAGCAGGTAGAAAACCACTGAGCTCAAAGTGACAGTCAAGATGTTTTCTGCTTTTATGAATTACATCTTTAATTTCAGCTGCATCTGGGTTCAAAGAAACATCAGATTCCCATCTGTATTTTATATCTCAGCTTCAAACAAGAGCTCTGGGTTAAGGTGAGTAGATCGTTGCTCTGTCTTTTGTGTGCAGGTATTTCTCAGGGCATCAAAGTTTCATTTGAACAGTTCCCTCGGAGTCAAGAAATATATTGCTTACGGATCTCCAGGGAAAATGACACAAGTGAAAGTTATTAAGTGCACAGCCTCAATATTTGTCCATCCCTTCCCAAAGAGACACGAGACAAGGCTACTCACTTCCCAGACAATAAGTGGTCAATCATTTTAAAGCCTGAGGAGGAGCAAAAGCACCAACTGTGCTCTTCAAGCAAAGCTCTGACAGCACAGTGTGGTGGTGGCAGCAACACGACAGAGAGGGAATATTTACAGCCACCATCAGTTTATGCACCCAGCAGATCTTTCCCCATCTCCACAAAGCCAGGCTCTGAGGTTTATTACACCTTAAAAGAAGGTCAGAACTAGACTCATAAAATCTGGGGACCTTCATCAGCTGCTGGCTGTGCACAGCACTGCCACGTCCTGAACTGCCAAACCCAACCCCTTCTCTGGCTGTGCAAGGTGGGCAGAAATCCTGCACTGCAGAATTCCAGCCAGGCAATGAGCATGGTGTTTTAGTAGGATTTTTCAAGTCTAACAGCTTTAAACACACACACACACACACACACACACACACACACACACACACACACA